>JAJJWW010006288.1:0-61425 GCA_023531295.1 Papaver armeniacum | reverse complement strand
TTATGTACTTTACGCATGTTTTGAGTTATTAGGTACTCTGGAGTGCACGGAGGGAAAAGAATCGGAAATCATCAATTGGAGCAGAAAAGGCTGGTGTCGGCGAAAGAAGCGAGGCCATTAGGGTCATTGTAGGAAGGTTGTAAGCAAAGTCAACAATTAAACATCGATTCCCAGGTGCGACAATACAGAAGTTTTATTAGTGGCCATATCCACTATCGGGGTGCCTTAATAATGCCGTACAGGCAACCTTATCATTTGGTCGAGAAGAGGAAATTGTTCTCGGCCTCGGAAATTGAGTTGTTGTTTGTGAAAGATAGAAGTGAGGAGGCCAGGGGTGAGAAAGAAAGCAAGCAATGGCTGCTACTACCGAGAGAGATGATCTTTGAGATGAATTTGAGTATGTCTGTGGGAACAAAGATTGAGAAATTGAAACAACCGAAGAAAGAGGAGTCGGTATTAAAATCGGATGGGATGCGAGATGGGGAAATGGGATGCATTGGATGCTAACAATGAGTTGGTCAGCGAGACCGAGAGATGGGGTTTGGACCAGATCAGTGAATGAAGGGGTTTTGGAGCTTGAGACAGAGATGAATTCAGCTATTGAAATCAGATGGGATTCTGAGATTGAGATGGGGAATACCTGTTGTCCTGGTGATGCTGTTGAATTGAGGGGATGTGTGAACTCAGGGAAAATGGCGGATTCAACTGTGGTGATTGTGGAAGCTGATATTGGCAGGAAGGGTTTCTACAGTGGTTGGTGCTGGTTAGTTGAGGCTGGAGTTGCTAAGATGGTGTCGGTTGTATGTAACAATAGGCAGAAGAGTGTGTGTTTAGTGGTGGTAATGTTGAATGTTAGATGCGGGACATGGATGGCTTTGAGATACAATTACGAGGCAAGAGATGGAGTTGATGTATGTGGAGATACTGAGGTGAGTCGTGTGTGACTTACAGTTGCAGGTTCAAGTACATGAATAAGGCTGGCATGAGCTGGGTGGTTCTGTGTTAGAGGAATTATTGGTTGAGGCCATGGGTTGTGTCTGCTGTTAATGTTGTCTCGGAGCGGTGTTGCGGTGGCTTGAGGGCTCGAAGTTCGGGGATGTTGGCTGTTCTGGCCCCTCGAGCTGATAGTAATGGGCAGGTTTGATGTGTGCCGGGTCCCGGAGTGAAGGATAGAGACTCATTGGAGCTGAGTAATAGTTTCTGCTATGCTGGATATGAGATGGGAGGCCTGGATGGAACTTGTGGTGTGATATGGCCTGAGCTGAATTGATGGATCAGGGCTGAGATTGCAAGGCTGTTGTTGCAGGCTTGACAATGAGTTACAGGGGAAGATTGTTGGCTTTGAGTCTGGCAAGTGGCTGCTGGTGGAGAGAATGATTATGAAGTGGTTCTACTGGTTTCTGTCGGGTGGCCTCGAGGCATCACAGCACATGGAGTTGAATTGAGGTGCAGCTGTTGTGGTGGTTGTGGTGATGGTCACGAGATGATGCCAATGATGTTGTTCTCAGTAGCTGGTGTTGGAATGAATAAGCAATTTCAGGTGGGGATGCAAGTTGGCAGCTGAGAAGTGAAACTGAGGTGCTGCTATAGAGCAGTTGCATTACAAGGAATTGGAGCTGGTGATTTGCAGGCAATGGCCAAGAGTTGGGGCTGTTCAGGTCATGAAATTGCAAGGTGCAATGGAAGCAGCTAGACAACTTGGCATTGGCTGAATGGGTGACTGCAATGGGGTTGTGTATGAAGTGCAGTTGTGTTGATATGTTTGAAGCCAGGGACTTTAGTCGAGTGCACTGAAATTGCAGTGATAGATGAATGACAATGGAAGGAGCTCAAGCTGGTGCTGAACTGTGACAGAAAAGAAGAAGAGCGTTGGTGCTGTGCATTGCAGGTGGACTGGCTGTGCTGCAGAAAATGGGAGTGATGTGATTGTTTGGTGGATTACTTTAACAGGGAGGAATTGAGACTGAGCTGAGAAGTGCAGGCAAGAATGGAACAGGTCTGTGTTGCTAGGTATGATTGCAAAGTAATTGATGTGGCAGCTGGGATTGTTTTTGAGTTTGGAGGATTCTGGTGAAGCAATTGAGCTGAAGGTTACAAGGCAGTGCAGGGCCATTATGGCTGGGTGCACAAGGATTGTGCATCTCAAATTGGCCAGTGCAAATGGTTCTAGTCAGTCCAGTCAGACCTGATTCAACCCTGACTCGTCTGACAACTCATACCCTGACCTGGTCTGACTCACTTCAACTCAGACGGACCGAGCTGACCTGGTCCGATTCGTTGACCCCGACCACCCAACTCAAGTGACCTGGGACCTAGGACTTTGCCGGTCGCCGGAACCGATTCCGACCATACCCGTGGAATTCCGGCCATAATACCGAGGAGTTTCGGCGGCCGATTTTGGACATATTTTCTGCGGTTCTCTCTCTCGTGGGCTTGGTGGATTTGCATCTAATGGACTTTGAAAGACAAAACCTAGTTTTGGAAGGAGAAAAAAGAGCGCTATAAAGAGAATTTTACAACTTTTGGAATCTTATCTCATATCTTATTCTTGGAACTTTGAAACAGTTTTTGGTTACTAGCGAGGGTTTGCTTTGTTCATCTCTTTCTTTATTCCATTGATATTTTGTGATGAACTCCATAGCTAAGAGTAGCTGAAATTCTCTATTATTGGTTAAGGATGTAGTCTAGATTTCTAAAACTTGTGTGTGCTTTATGTATTAGTTTTTTCTCTCTTGTTTATCGTTTATTCAATTCTCTGCGGTTTTTATGATCACATGATTTGAAGTATTGTGATAGGATTATGGTGTTTGATTAGTTAAGTGGCCAATTAATTGAACTTGCATCTTAGTCCATAGCTATTTTAGGGTTTTCATCCAAGCGATAACCTTGAATACAAGTAGCATGATATGTTTTACACGGTTTGTAGATATCGCTCTCACTCGTAATCATATGTAGAGTTTGACCATTGTCGAATTGTTTCTTAGCGCGCGGTAATTCGCGATGATTAACTATTTCTGAAACTTAATGCTCACTTAGGAATTGAACTTGATTAGCACCAAGGCGTTAGGTTATTCTTTAGGTAGAATTCACGTCGCCTTATTTTCAATGTATTGTTGATGAACTTGAGAAATTAATAGATTATCTTGCTTTCTTGATTCTACAGGCTTTTGATAACCACGAGAGATTAAATCGTAATTCCTAATCATATATGCACGCACATGTCTAAGACTGAATGAATTCACGTGACCAATATCTCTGCCAAGTGATTATTTTTAATTTACTTTGCTTTTAATTTGTTTTTATTGCTTACATAAATTAGAAATCTGACCAATATTTTTAAGAAACACACAAATAATCACACGTTACTTCCACATAACCTTTCATCATATATATACTTTAGGAAAGTGAAATTATTACGACAATATTAGCCGATCATGAAATCAATGGACTACCCAACGGAAGGCCAATCTCGTATCGCAATATCCTAAAAAGTTCAAGGTATGTGTTTTAAAACGATTTACATGATCTTAAGACCATATAAGTCAAAAATATGCTATCAACTAATATATGAATCACGGATGCTAGGTGTATTTTGGAGAACCTTGTATATTTGTTACCTGTTCATCCGTGTCTTCGATTTACGTGTGGAATTTGGCATATTTGTCACTGAATATGGAATATTACTACCATTTATGAAGCCAACAAAATTCAGCAAGACACTCTGGATGTGACATCAAAGATCCAGCCTGGGACCCAATCCGAGATCACATAAACCAAAGCAGTTTCTCCTTCTGTCTTTTTATTTTTACATGCATTTTAAATCTCAATTTGTTTTGAAGTTTTCGTTTGAAGATGTTCATATGCCATATATTTTCCGGGGCAGGTAAGAAGTGCAACCTTTTGACGAGCCGTCTAAGGCAAACGTCCTTGCTAGGAGATAGAGCTTTTCCTACGTGCCAAAAACAACAATTACATGGAAAAGGATGGGTTGAGGTTGATTGCCACAAAATCCCGATTGATGAAGTAATAAAACCGAATTTATGTCCACCCGCACGATTTCAGGGTATGGAAACATTAGGGCAAACTCTGGAAAAGCGATTCCTTAGCCAAAGTTTGGTGTTGGGGCTTAAGAGCTGCTAAGAAGGTTAGTTTTGATTGTTTGATTCAGTCAATATATATAACTATTATCAATTATATTTAATCACCGATCCAAGTGTAAATTAGAGAACCTAGAAAATAGGACAACTCTACTTACCACTATCCTAAATCCGATCATGGAGTATGTTTTTTTTTGATTTTTTTTTTCTTCGTAAATCTATATTGCTAATTCTAGCATATTCTTTTTATATGATGTTCATATGCCGTATCTCCGCAGAAAGCAAAATACGACTTTTGGAATGGATCTAGGGGAAACGTCGTTGCTAGAGGCAGTATTTTACCTACGCTTCCTAACCAGAAAATACATGGCCAAGATCTTCATAAAAACTGTTATGTTGTCAATATTCAGGAGGTTATAGTTCCATCGTTCTTGTTAACCGAACCAAGTTGTGAGTTTAAGTTATTAAGGGAAGCTAAAGATGGTTTTGTGGCATGGACGAAAGATAACTCGTTCCATCTCTTTGATGACAAGGTTATTTTCTTAGCTCTTTTGCTTTGTTAATCAAGTATATAAATAGTTTTACATAAATCGTGTATTCAGTTTGATTAAAGAATAAGTACGAGATAGAAATATATTAACACCTAAATGGAACATGAATGCCAGTGTAAATTTGAAAATTGATATTTGGTTACCTTTTTTTTATGGGCGTCAGCTGTGAAAAATGCCACGGCCTTCAGTGAAGTTGGCTTTATTACATTGTTGGAAAAATGAATTTTGTCTGTCTCTTGTTGAGAATTCACATGACAGACAATTCACCTTGGATTTAGAATATATATATATATATATATATATATATAATACATTTAATCTCTTCTTTGCAAGAAACTCCCACAAAGCATGGAAAACCTCATAAGCAACTTGACCAGTTTTAGATAAAAGAAATTGGACAGTGACCTAAGAACAACAAGCATCCTTGCAGAAGATAAACTGAATGAGGAGCACCTAGCAGTCAATCCACATTCGGGGAGTCATGTAGCCTCTGACAAGCTTCCAAAGAAGATTAAAAAGGCGCAGAGAAAGTTATATGTACAAAGTGTAGATCAGGCATACCAACTTCCAGATGGGAAACAAAGGATGACAAGGTTTGCCGCGTCGAGAATGTCACAACCTGTTCAATTGCTTGAAGAGACACCACCATCAAAAAAAGTTGAAGAAAAACTGATGATTTTTGGATAAATGCTCTTTAATATTTTTATTTGCAAACTGTTAGACCAAAGCTCAACATTTTTTACTGTGTTATTAAAAATAATATGAATTTTTGGCATATATGAATTTCAGATTTAACCACAATTTATATAAAGTATAAGAAAATTTGGATAGTGCCAGGTGGATGGTTTAGATGCGTCATATCTGAACGGCTTAGAGGCGTCACACGCGTAATACACACGCTTCGAGATTAATTGGCGTGGATAAACATAACATAAAGACACATTAAGCAGATATAAACTGGCGTGGCTAACTATCACATAAATCCATGCTATATGGTGTGTCTATAGGTTCTCCGATGAACGGATCCCAACGTTACATGTGGACGGTCAACGTTACATCTGAATGGTCAATATTGCATCATCTTAAACGAGATCCAATGGTTCCTAATACAGCCACGTGGATGAAGGTAATTGTAAATTGGCGTGGCAAAATATCACATATAGCCACGCTATATGGCGTGTCTATAGGTTCTTCAATGAACGACTCACAACGTTACATGTGGACGATGAAGGATGCATATAATTTAACGGTCAATATTGCATCATCTTAAATGAGATCCAACGATTCCTAATACGGCCACGTGGATCAAGGTAATTAGAAATTGGCGTGGCTAAATATCACATATAGCCACGCTCTATGGGGCGTGTCTATAGGATATCCAATGAACGACTCACAACGTTACATGTGGATGGTATTCAACGATTCCTAATACAGCCACGTGGATGAAGGTAAGTGAAATTGGCGTGGCTAAAACATAACATATAACCACGTTTAACCTATATGGCGTGTCTATTGGATAACCAATGGCTACACCATAAAGAAATTTGCGTGTCTAAAGTGAACCAAATAGCCACGCCAATAAGCAATTTGCGTGTCTATAGTGAATCAAATAGCCACGCCAAAATCTATTTGCGTGTCTAAAGTGAACCAAATATCCACGCCAAAAAAGCAATTTGCGTGTCTATAGTGAACCAAATAGCCACGCCAAAAAGCAATTTGTGTGTCTAAAGTGAACCAAATAGCCACGCCAAAAACCAATTTGCGTGTCTATAGTGAACCAAATAGCCACGCCAAAACAATAAATCGTGTGTCTATAGAGTACCAATACTTAAGTTTTGGGACACTATATAGCAACACCTATATGGCTCTGGCGTGTCCATTTCATGCAGAAATAGACACGCAAGGCAAGCATGGCTATAAGCTACCTAAAACCATGTCGTGTTACCTAACAGAAGTCACGCCAAGTCCAAACCAAATTGGCGTGTCAAAACCCCTATGGACACGCCAATTTGGCGTGGCAAAAGCGTATGTCTGTACTAGTGAACGAAGCCCTTTGAAAATCCCACATTGTTGGATAACCGCAACGAAGCCATTTGAAAATCCCACATTGCAGCTTAACCGCAAGGGATAAGTGAGGACAATATCGGTGGATGGACGAGCCATTATATGTTGCAAATGATTGATGCTATTCTAAAGAATCCTGATGACAAAGCTTAGATAATTAATATTATTCTAAAGAATCCCGACGATAAAACTATATCAAAGTTTGTTGACTGCTATACCGAGACGTAACCCTTGTTAATTTGATATGTTTCCTACATCTCACCAGGCGGCATACTACTAAAGTAAAAATTTAACATGCTCTAATCTAGCAGTCCAAGTTTGAAGGTTATTTTTTGTATCCTTAGTGGGAAGCTCTCTCTTACATTTTTCTGTCATTTTCTTGCATTTTTCTGCCATTAGTGATGTTGTCAATAGTTTAATGAGAAGAGATTAATTTTTATTTTGGAACCAGATATACAAACTGTATAAAACCGAACTAACAACTGGAAGGGAGAGAAAGGTTACATAAAACAATATATGGTTGAGAAAGGCATGCCTGGTCCAAGCAAAAGACACGCCCAGTCTAGTAAGTTGTTCTCCATCTTCTTTTTATCCCAACTTTGGTGCATACTTCCAGTTTGTTGCTTGACTATCGGTACTACAACCTATCCTTTAAGGGCTTAGTTTGCTTCATATGCTGAAAAATTATTTTCAGAGAGAAAGACGTTCCTATCAAATTCTTAATTTTTTCTTCTTTTTTTCTGCATGCTAAATATTATCCGTCAGTCTTTTCTCGAGCTTATTTAACCCATTTGACTCCCTTTTTTTTTTGCTATTGGGATCGAATCTTCCAAATTAACAAACATGTCATGAGTTCCATTATATGATCTATTTAATATTGAATTTGCTTTCAAAATAGTGATAAAAAGATGGTTAGAAGTAGTAAAACTATCTGTTCGTGGAGATGTTGAAAATTTGTTACAAGGGAGTTACTTAAATTCTGAAATATCTTTTTCAACCCATGTGTTCTCCTTGTTCAACACTTCTTTGCTCTAATTAACCAGCATTAAAATCTTTACAACGGCGAAACCAAGAAAATTTAACATTAAACAAACAACAAAAACACAAAACAAAAGAACTAGTTACAAGGATCTGCATGCCTACCTTATTGGTGAAATCAAAAGTTTCGGCTTTCTCTTTGTAAGTTGTATGAGCAACTTGTTGGAATGAAGGTTTAAGTGAGGAGCTAACCCATACATGCAACGAAAGACAGTTTAGGTCTGGTTTTTGTTTTGTTTGCCAACATGTCGATGATGAATTGAGAGTTAACAAAATTTAGATGGTTCGGGATTTCAGAACTGAGGAAGCCTAATTGTTTCAAAGTTTCACCACTTGCTCCAGAAGCTAGTAAACCTAGAGCATTGTCCATTTAGAATAGAAAGAATACAATTTTTTTTTCTTCGACTTACCATTTAACCAGACATCTTTAACAAGTTTCACGCATGGATTCTTTACATGAGGGTTAATTACATTTAGCTTCTGAGCCATGCCTATGCAAAACAAGTTCTGACAATAGGAATTGAAGAAAAAAAACTGGAAACTAATAAAGCAAGGAAGACGAAGAGAACAATATGGAGAGAAGTAGAATAACTGAAAACAACTGAAAACTTCCACAAACTAGCAAAAACGACATCTAAGCCCGTATAAGATATTTGGACCAGATTCGGGAACTGAATCTGACTCAAAATTCCAAGTCAGATGTCAGATCTTTTGGGTTTCTTATTTTTCTAATGGCTGATTCGATGTCTGAGTCGGCTCATAGACCTGACGTGGAAATATTTTTGTATTAGACGTTCAGTTCAGGTACCATTTTGTATTAGACGTTCAGTTCAGGTACCTGTTTACAATCTAAGTCAGATATAATGAGTCAGACCCGGACAACTCTAAAATCTGAAATTAAAAGCTACTTGGTGGGTCCCAACCCAAAACCCTAGAAAGGATTGTAGAGATTCCATTTTATAGAACCGAAGTGAGAAACTAGTAGCCATCGCCATGGCTGTTGCTTCATCATCTGCTACAGTGGGTTTTGGGGTTTTATCTTCTCCTAAAAACCTTAAATCTCTTTGCAAGTTCAAACCTTTTCTCCTCCCTCTACACCCCCATTCACCTCTTACTCAATCCACACTTGCTTTCTCTGCCCGCAAAAACAACCCCAACTCTGCAATTACTTCATCTTCTAAAAAGAAGAAGAACAGCAGCAGCAGCAACAATAACAAGAGCAAGAAGAAGGTATATTACAATCCTTTACATCCCAATCATTTAGGGGTTTTTTTCTCTGGGTTTTTTTTGTTTTGATTGTCTGTATATTCTGTCAAATTTTTGAGTAATTTGGGCTAGGAATTGTTTCCCTTAATTCTTATGGATAAAATTTAATAAAATTTCTGGAAATGGGTAAGTTTTTCCTGTGAAGTGCTTGAACTATTGAATTATGGATTAGTAATTTATCTAGAGATGATATCTTTTTCCTTGGTTGTTATTGCTGGTTTTTAAATTCTCCAATTGTTATTGCTAGTTTAGTTCTTACTTTGTTGTATCGACCTCCTCCCCGGTGCAATCATTGGGTAGGGTAGGGGCAGCTGAAATACTGAATTGTTTCACCACCATTACTGTATGCAAACTTGAATGCACACAATGGAAAAGGGGAAATCAAAGTGGATGTACACCTGAGGAAAAAATTTACTACCTCCATTTCAAAAAGATAGGCTTGTTTTATGTGTAGTTTATACATGAAACAAGCCTTATCTTTTTGAAACGGAGGGAGTAATTTATACTCATCATCGGCAAACATTCATTGTTTACCCTTAAAGACCACTACAACTGATGGCATGTTTAGAATTTATTTCTTCTCATTTGAGTGAAAATAAAACTAGGTCACAGTTGGGACATAAGCTGCATCGTTTATTCTTTTGTAATGTAGTCTCAGTGCCTGGATGTATTTTTGATTAATTTACGAGACCTTGTGCAACAAGGTCCACATAGGTTAATCCTCAAACCTCAGTGGCCTTGAGAGGATTTGAAATGGTGTCCTACATGAAGCATATGGTATGTTGAAGCCCATCATACATATCACTCAAGGTTATCACTGGGACTTTGTAGCTTTTGATCATCTTCACCGGTTTAGCTTTTGAATGGTTGAGTTTTAGTATTTTTTCGGGAGGTGAATCACTTACAATCTACCTTATCCTTTTTTCAGCAGAGTTTGACTAAAAAGAGTGAAGTGGAGGTTGTAGATGATATAGATGAAGATGCTATCAAGGCACTATTTAATCAGCTGGAAGAAGACCTTAAAAGTGATGGATCCTTTGAAGATGGTGATGATGATTTAACTGAGGAAGACCTAGCTAGGCTTGAAAAGGAGTTGAAGGAGGCTTTTGGTGAAGATGCCGATTTATTTGAAATGTTGCAATTAAGCGAAGAGGACATTCAAAACAGTGATGATGCTGAAGATGGGGAAGAAGACGAAGAAGATGAAGAAGAGGAAGAAATTGATGATGATGACGACGACGAAGAAGAAGAAAGTCCAGTGCAGCTTAAAAATTGGCAGCTGCGACGGTTGGCTACAGCTTTGAAGATTGGTCGGCGCAAAATTAGTGTAAGCCCACTCTATTAAACACTTCTTCTTCTTCTTCTTCTTCCGTTGCCAAATGTACCTGTATCGTTTTCCCTTAACTAATTATGCATATATGTATGTCTACTTATTGTAACAGTGTATCATCAGTTTCTGTTAACAGTTCATTGGCTTTGACTTATATGGTTGGTACAGTCCACTTCGTATTAGATTATGCATATATAACCCAATGTTCTAATCTTCCTGCAGATACAAACCCTTGCTGCTGAGCTCTGTCTTGATAGGGCCGTGGTCCTTGAATTGCTTCGTGAACCTCCGCCAAATCTTCTTATGTTGTCTGCTGCTTTACCCGACATAGTTGTGCCCAAACCTATAGAGATTGAAGCAAAACCTATAGAAGTCTTTGCAGAAACGATTGTCGATGTCTCGGACCCTTCTGTGGAAGCAAGTGATGGTGTCATAGAACCTGACCCTAAGGTAAAAGTTCCAGTCCATGCCATGCAAAGTAGATGGTCTGATCAGAAGAGACTGAAGAAAGTGCAAATTGAAACCCTTGAAAGAGTTTATCTTCGTAGTAAGCGGCCAACTGTAAGTAAAAACACCTCTATAAGCTTATAGAAACCTATTTTTCATAACTTACGACATCTTTTTATAAATATCTGGTTGAAACTATTGTTCTCGAAATTTTACGAAAGTAATGGAGCTTCGTTTGTCCCTATATCAACAGTAATAACATTAAGAAATCTTCTGAAACTGTTAAATTATATCCGAGAGCTATAAACTAGAGGAATAGAATATAAGAATGTAGTCTGGAGGTGTTCCTTGGACATTCCAGTTAGCAAAAGAACTTCTTATTTTAACCAAATATTTAGTTGAAAGTTAAGATTGTCTATAGAAACTACAACAGAAGTACCAAAACTGACTGATCAAAATGAGGAAAAATTGGGATATTTCCATTTAGTGAAGTTGTAACTAGTTCAGTCGAAACAATTTTTTTTCCATTTACCTAATATCAAAATACATATTTCTCTTTCTATCACGTTCGATAGTTTGTACTCCCTCCGTCCCACTATTAGATGACCTAGTTGAAGTTTGCACAATTCTTAAGGCAATGAATGAAATGAGTGTTTTTAAGTATTTTTTACAACTATACCCTTATGGATAATAATTTGTAAAATTTAGAAATTATTTATCTCTCAAACTATACCATAGATTTTCGTAAATTTTGTACCGTTGAAAATCATTTTAAAACACCTACGTAACGAGTATAAACATGAATATCAAATTATACATATTTCTTATGATACCGATAATCAATCAAAAGGGTAGTTTTAGAGATATCCCCTTGATTAGTGAAATAGGTCAACTAATGATAGGACAAGATATTAGACCAAGTAGGTCATCTAATGGTGGGACGGAGGGAGTATTTTATTGCTTAGAATATCTGAATCTGCAGAACTTATTGCGGAATTTACTATTGAATTTCTAAGATTTCGAAAGAATTCTTGTTGTGGGTTTGGTTTTAAACTTTTAACTATCTGTGTGGCCCTTTTTCTTTCTTCTTTACAATTCATTTCATGCATCAATACACCTGCCCAATCTACCAAGCTACCTACCGACCTACGTTCCTGCATTACATGTGCAGAAGGGTTTCATACAATATACATAATAAAAATGAAAAGTTAGTAGACAAGGAAATGGACATGATTTGTTTACCATTTACAAGGTCAATTTTACAAATTTAGTCGTTTATGTTTTTCTGATATTACCATTCAATGCGTCTTATAATGTTTTGCTTCTATTCTCTTGTTAATGAATTAGTTAGTTTCTTACTTTACCCCCCTGTACAACAAACTACTCTGCAGAATGCTATGATCAGCAGTATAGTGCATGTGACAAACCTGCCGAAAAAACGAGTTGTTAAATGGTTTGAAGACAAGCGTGCTGAAGATGGGATAGCTGAGGACCGCCTGCCATACCAACGGTCAACTGCTGAGACTGTCTCTACCAGTTAAATTTGTAAATAAGAAAGCAGCTTGTTCTTTTGTAATATCAAGATTGTGACATATGCGGTATGCCCATGAAGTCAATGAAATATTTTCAACTCTTTGATACAGGTATTTTCCAACTTATTACTTAAACTGCAGCGTAAGACTTTGAGTTAGGAATCTTGAATGTACACCTTAGATACCCAAAATACCAGATTCGCATATTTAAAATTTAGTGTATTGCATGTTGTTGTTTTTGTATTCTGTCACTCATCTGTCTACTCATGGATTTGAAAGTAGTTTAGATTCTCCTTTGAACGTCAAAGGGGAACAGTCTGGAGAAAACCTGAACCTTTTAGGTCTGAACTGGATGGTTACATAAATAATTTGATTCATTATAAACTAATCCAGTTTAAACCAGATTTTACCAACTCAATTGAGTTTGCTTTTGCTCTCCCATTCTTAACATGGATAAATCTACTTTCATGAACATGCACAGGTAGTCGGGTGATTAATCATTTAGAATTTCTTAATTATGTTTTTAGCGGTGTTCTCGATGACCTTTCTGCTTCACTCTTGAGTCCCTTATCTTTACATTATCGACTAAATTAGCCTAACAAAAAGGATTAGGAAAAAGTTAAATGTAATCTTTCACCTACTGTTTGTTTCATCCTTCGCTACTCACTTCAAATAAACAGCTTTCCAGCTCTACACTGCACATTGCATTATTTTGTATGTGATGATTATAATTTAAGATTTGTAGGTCCATTAAATAATCTCTCGGTTAGTAACAACTCATTAGTATGACTTTTCAATCATCAGAATGGGCCTAAAATTATTATCTAGGTAAACCACAATGATTTATTTTTGTATACAACAAAAAAAAATTAGGCTACCTTTTGCTTTGCTTACCTTACGATATTATGAGAAAAAGACTTAATTTAACACCTAATAATTTCTCTAAGATGTTGACCCCAGAAAGTTTTCGACCTTTTCACAGTTCTTAGCCAGGTTTGCTAATTGCTTAGAGCATCCTCAGTGGTGTGTGGTAAAAGTTATGATAGTATGGTATAACTAATTCTTGATTTAGGTTTAGCACAGGGAATCTTTAGAGGTTAAAGCCAAAACTAGCTGGAACATATTGAGATAAAGCTTGATATTAAACTATCTAAGAACTAGCTTGGTTTCAGATCTATGAGCCTACTCTATCTAACAATGAGGCTAAGGATCGTGTCTCGTGTGGGACTCGATCTTGGTTTGTTCGGGTCTGCTCACCAAATCCGCGGCTGAAAGTGAGTTTGAAGCAGACTCGGTCTGTGATTTGGATCCGATTGCTTAATTGAAAAAAGGATCTGGTTACTGATCATATATGTCATATTATAGCTGCATCTGTTACTTTGGATTTAGGACAGAGTAATGATTTGGGTTTTAAGTCGAACTACTGAGGAGGACCATCAACAAATCAGCTTTCGTTTACAGCAGAATCATCATCATCATGAGAACAACAACATCCAGAGTGGTGGATTAGATGCTGAGGTAGTTTGGATGATGAGCATCATAGATGCCAAGGCTCACTATGGCAGAAGGGCATCGTAGATGGTGTTGAAGCAAATATTCCAACTGCTTTTCATGGACTTTGCATGCGTCATCTTAGTGATAGCTTTCGAAAGGAGTTCAATAATAATATGCTGGTTAATCTACTATGAGAAGCTGCTGGGGCTCTTACTGTAATTGAGTTTGAACCCGATATACTGGAGATTGAAAAAATTTCACAAGATGCTGCTTATTGGATTTCAAAGAATTCCACCTCTTCTTTGGGCTACAGCTCATTTTGAAGGATCTCATTTCGGGCATCTGACGGCTAACATAGTCCAGCTTCTTGTCTTCTTATAATTCAAATGATGGAATGCATCCGTAGGCAGCTTATGACTTGGTTTAATGAACGCCGTGAAACAAGTATGGAATGGACTACAATACTTGTGCGATCTGCTGAGGCTCTGGAGCAGGCTCGCAGTTATCAAGTGCTTCATGCCAGCGAAGCTATTTCAGGAAGGAACGAATATCGTGGATATTCGAAACCATTGTTGTATTTGTCGTGGATGGCAACTTTATGTGATTTCTTGTGCCCATGCTGTTGCAGCGCTTCTCTCTTGTCGACAGAATGTCCATCGATTTACTGATAGTTGTTTCACTCTTATAACTTACTGGGAAACGTAGTCACAGACTCTGCATCCTGTTCCTGACAAGACCCTCCTGAAAGAATCATCTGAGAATCGAGCTAATCCAGCTGCTGAAGTAGTCATCAACCCACCTAAGTTACTTAGACCACCTGGCCGGCCAAGGGAGAAGGGTGTTTGTCCAGAAGATCCTGGTCGTGTGAAGAGAGTTGTTCATTGCAGCCGCTGCAACCAAACAGGTCACTTTAAAACAGCATGTGCCACACCTATATAAGGCTTCTGTTTTCATCTCTGTTACGTATTTGGTTAATTATGTTTTTGTGTGAGAAGTTTTAGAATAGAAGAAAAGTTCGCCAGTGCTTTCGTGTAATCTAGATAATTTATCCCATGTCATTAGGATAGGTGTTAATTTCATTGGCTGCATTCGAAAATCTCATCTTTGTTAAATAAGTCACTTGGTTTCATCCTGTAAGTAGTAACCCCCAATAGCTAATATTGTATGATAACTTGGTGAAATTAAGTATCTTGAAAACATATTTAAGTTTGGCTCCAGTAACGAGTTTCAATTTTCTGCTTCAAATCTTGGTTTTCTTCCTATATTTTTATTTGAAAGTGCTATGCTGTATGAGGCAGCCTCCCTCACTGATGATGTCTGTGTTCAGACTTATTGGCCACTGAATTGGTATCTTTGTCATTGAGGCTGTTGTTGACTGTCTGTTGAATCTGTAGTGGTTTTAGGACTGCAGTTTTTTTCAAGGTGAATTTGGCACATTTTTGAATGAGTTCTCGGTGGTTCCTGGTGCTCAAGGGTTTTGACATGATATCCAGATGTTGCATTTGCTGTCAGCATCAGGATAGTACGTTCATTTGCTCTGTCTTGTAAATTCAGTGTTGAGATATATGGGAGCTGGCTTGGCAATAATTTTGGTTTTAGGGCTTCATTGTCTTTAGAAAATGTTCTAAGATTTGAGCATCATAAAAGCCCATTATTATTATTATAATTATAAAGGAAGTGTGGGTTATTGCAGCTTGTGCTACCATGGGAGAACTGTGGTTTCAGAAGAACCGTTTTTTGGGGACCATGGTTTTTTTTGGGGATCATGGTTTTATTTTGGGTAAGACATTAGAAGTAAATCTAGGTCACCCCTTATCTAGATATTTATATTAATGCATAAATTACCCTCCTGATTAATTTTGGGTAATGATTAGTTAGTGTTAATAATAGGTAGTGTAATGATTAGTGAAATGATTTTTTTTTTTTTTTTTTTTTTTAATACGAAAGTGGGTTGGATGTATTGATGATTAAATAGCAGATTTATCTGCTTGAATACAGATCTCAATATTTGTAGGGTATGAGTTATTCCAATCTGTTTTGCTAAAGCAAACTTTGCAGCTACATGTGCTGCATTATTAACTGATCTTTTGACAAAGGAACAAGACCAGATTTCAAAATGTCTAAGTAAATAAATGCAATCTTCAATGATATCATTATTAGTCCAGTGCACCGCGCTCCTATTTCCATTGACAGCCTTCACCACATTGTTACAGTCACCCTCAAAGTGGACTTCTTTTAGCTCTACTTCTTTTGCCCAATTGATTGCTTCTAGTAACGCTAATGCTTCAGCTTGCTCTGCATCTACTGCTGTTGTTGGAATGCATCTAAGTCCATGGCAGTTCCCTGCAAAACCACGCAAGATTAGACCAAGACCAGTCATTCTTGTTTCCTTATAAAAAGCATCATCAAAATTGATCTTAAAAGCTCCTTGGCTGGGAGATTTTCAGGTTGGAGGCTCTGAAGCATCAATATAATTTATTGACTGTTGTGTGGTTTTGTGTGACAACCATTCATTAAAAGTTCTGTTAATCCTCCCTGCAGTTTCTTGAATGTTCACCTGTATATCATCGAACACTAATTCACATCTCACTTTCCAAATGATCCATAGACAGGTAGCAATTTTATCTGTATTAACAACTTGAGAAGTAGTAGTGTTAACAACCTTTAAGAAATTACTCACTAACCAATCATGTAACACAATACTCTCCATGTAAGGAGCTAGAGTGGGATCAGTAGCTCTCCAAATTTGTTTTGTGACTTGGCAGTCACAGAATAAGTGTTGCAAATCTTCCTTACCAGAAGCACAGAAGGGGCAAATATCAGGGCAAGAAGAGAGGTACTTACAAATCTTATCCCTGGTAGAAAGACAACCTTAAATGCACTTCCACAAAAAAGATAGAATTCTTGGGGGAAGATCCTTCTTCCAAAAAAATTTCCAGCTCCCTGTGCTATGGTTAGCAATAGTATTTGAGTTTTGGATAATTTTATAAGCAGACTTGACAGTAAAGATGCCATCATGAGTGTGCTTCCATCTCAATTTATCAGTACCATTCTGAGGGATTCTAATTCTAGTGATTTTGGCAACAATATTAGCATCAAATAAGGCACTGATAGTGTTTAAATTCCATTGCTTAGAATCATGATATAAAAGTTGATTCACAGTAACATAGTGGGCAGAGGCTAAGGTGTTGTCAACAGGCTTATTAGTATCTGGAAGCCATATATCTTTCCAGATTTTAATTTTAGAACCATCTCCCAATTCCCAGCAAACATTTTTTCTAATAATTTCTAATCCTTGTTGCAAACCTTTCCAGATCCAAGAGCCTGGACTACTTGAAATATCAGTTAAGGGATTACATCCAAAAAAATATTTACTTTCCATGAGCTTGACCCACAGAGCATCTGGGGATTGTAACAGTCTCCAAGCTAACTTAGCTAAAAGAGCTTTGTTCATAATTGCAGACTGTTTAATTCCCAGTCCCCCTAATTCTTTAGCTAAAGCAATTTCTTTCCACTTTTTAAAGAACATACCTTTTTTTCCTTCTTTTTTATTCCACCAGAACCTCATGTGGATGGAGTCAAGCTTATCAGTTAGCTTTTTTGGCATCTGGAAAACGTCATCGATGAGTAGCTAAAGTACCTAACACAGACTGGATTAGAATAGTTCTCTCAGGCTGGTTCAAGAAGTGAGTTTTCCAGTCAGCAAGTCTACCATAGTTGTTATCAATTAAACTAGAGAAAGATTCCATCTTATTTTGCTGCAATAGAAGAGGAACACCAAGATATTTATCATTCAAAGCTAATTTTTTAATTTTCAAAGTATTAGCTATTTCATTCTTAACCTGATTTGGGACCTTAGAGCTAAAAGATATGCCTGACTTACTAAAATTAACAACTTGGCCAAAGTAGGTGCTGAACTGATCGATGATGATGCTTAAATTCCTAGCTTCATTGGAATTTGCTTTTGTGAAAAGCAAACAATCATCTGCAAAAAACAAATGAGATATAGATGGAGCATTCTTGTTTACCTTGTACCCATGAATTCCTCCTGTAGCTTCAACATTCATTAAAGCTCTAGAGAAAGAGTCCATAACAATGATAAAAAGGTATGGAGATAAGGGGTCCCCTTGCCTCAGCCCCCTTTGAGGATTGTAAGAATCACCGGGAGAACCATTTAACAAAATAGAAGTGCTAACTGTGGACAGACATTGATTAACCATGCTACAGAAATCATCACAAAATCCTAGTCTAGATAGAACATTCAATAAGAAACTCCACTCAATTCTGTCAAAAGCCTTTGACATATCAAGTTTAATAGCCATCCATCCTTTTTCAGCTTTACAATGCTTCATGGAGTCAATCAACTCATGAGCAATGACAATATTGTCAGTTATTAGTCTACCAGAGAGAAAAGCAGACTGAAAAGGAGTTATGATTCTATCTAGGAGGCCTTTTAATCTAGAAGCTATCAGTTTAGAGATTATTTTGTAAGGAACATTACATAAGCTGATAAGTCTAAAATCTGCAGGAGATTTCGGATTATTAACTTTGGGTATTAGACTAACAAAATTGTGATTAATCTGTTTAAGCATATGTTTACTTCTACAGAATGATTGGACCATTCTGACAGTATCATCGCCCACAGTGGACCACATTTCCTGGTAAAAACCAGGTGGGAAGCCATCAGGACCTGGAGTGGTCCAAGATTACATACTGAAAACTACATTTTTAACCTCATCATGTGTTGGTATGCAAGTTAACATGGTATTCTCATCATTAGTAATACAAGGGATAATATAGTCTAAGTAAGCACTAGGATTTGGTGGCATTGTAGTTCTACTCATTTTTAGGAAATGGCTCTTTAAAGTAGCAGCAATATCAGCTCTATCAGTTAACCAAATGTCCATATCATTTTGAATGGTATCAATCTGAGTTCTTTTCCTTCTAAAATTTGTTTCATTGTGAAAGTAAGCAGTATTTCTTTCTCCAAATTTAAAAGCTTCTTCCTTACCTCTTTGCCTCCAGAAGTCTTCCTCTATATCATACCAGTGTTTAAGCTTAGCTTGAACATCCACAACAATAGCAGAGTTAGGAGCATGATTAGCATATAAAAGATTATGCAGAGTAGTTTCCAGCTTATTTATCTGAGTAGATATATTACCAAAGACACAATAGTTCCACTTCCTAAGATCTTGTTTAGTAACAATCAAAGATTTGGAATGTCTAAAGGCAGGAGAACCCATTCCATATTTTTTCCAGCTGTTTTCAATGAGATCTTTACAGGAAGCATCTCTAAACCAAGCTCTATTGAATCTAAAGGGTTTAAATACTTTAGATTCATTTCTAGTTGTAGTTAAGAGAATAGGGCAGTGGTCACTGGCCATAGGAATGAGGTGGTAAAAAGCAGATTTAGGATAATTATGATGCCATTCTAGGTTTGTAGCACATCTATCAAGTCTTTCTAGGATGAGATCTTGTCCTTGTCTCCTATTTGACCAGGTAAAAGGATTCCCTATGTAATACATACTATGAAGATTACAACTAGAAAGGATATTATTAGCTCTATCTATATCAATTTGATTCACCACATTTCCTCCCTCTTTTTCCTCATGACTAATGATGAAGTTTAGGTCCCCTATGACAGCCCAGGAGGCAATCGGGTGATGGCTAGATATGTTCATAAGATAGTCCCATTGGGAATCTCTAATATCTTCATCTAAAGCTCCATAAACAAAGGAGAATAAGGATTCTTTGGTTCTAGCATCAATATTGATTATACAATTGATAGCATTATACTGGCAATCCACCACTCTCATGTCAACACCATCCTTCCACAACAGGCATAGCCCACCAGATAGGCCTATTGGTTCATGGAAAAAAACATTAGGATATTTTAATGGTGCTATGTATCTTTTCATCTTGGATATCTTGTTTTTGGTTTTAGATAAAAAAAATGATATCAGGGTTTTGGCCTCTAACAAGATCTTTTAGATGCAACCTAGTATATTTGTTTCCAAAACTACAGACATTCCAAGATAATATCTGCATTATACTACTATCAAAGGAAATGTAGTAATTGCCAATAGAGAAAATTTGGAGATAAATTTTAAAAATATAGAAGTTGAGTTTAGAGCAGACCTTTTCCCCTCCTTTTGTGTTCTTAGCAAGTTTGTCATGATGAATGGCCTTTGAAGTTGTTTTTGTCTCCATGTGATTATCATCTAGTCCAGTACTCATATCTTGCTGCTTGGAATTTTCTTCATTTCTCTGCCTCTTGCCTAATCTTGCATCTTCATGTTCTTCATTCCCAGTGATAGCCAAAGCTGGTGTTACATTAATTTTTATACCATCTTTTGGTGGAACAAAAGGGGCCTTTTTAACACTTTTCCTCTGAATTCTTTTTGGGATTTGGATTGTGGCTCTTGATTCAGCTAATTGGCATTTTCCTTGGATTTTTTTACTGCCAAAGTAGTGAGCTTTTTTATGCAAGGCATCCAGATATTCAGCAGCAGCTTTGCATACCCCTTTCTTATGATTTAGAATGAAGCATTCAGTACAAACCTTGTTGGGTTATTTTTCATAGAAAAATCTAATCCATCTTGTGCAACCTGCTTCAGTCATAGCCAAGACTCCTCTTCTTAAAGGCTTATTAACATCAAGCATAACACACACTTTCACTGGGTCTCTAGCTTTTGGAATAACATCTTCAGGATCAACAGCAATGACCTCTCACATAAGGGCCCCCATTTTCCTCACAGTTTCCAGCTTCAAGTGTTCAGGCAGCAGATGCCTTAGTTAGATCCAGAATGCTTGGTTAGTCCAATCCAGCTCTTGATATGGGATAATTGGATTGTAGTGATGCAGCATGACAAGATAACCAGTTATACTCCAAGGTCTAGTCACAAAGATCTTGTTAAGAGTATCCAAATCTTTGAACTTGAACACCATTATATTGGTATCAATTTCAATTACTTGCAATTCATCTTCAGCAAGGAAAGGCCAAGTGAACCCAATATTATTTTCTATCATCTTTAGCCCCATACTATCTTCATTGATTAGTTTCCCTATCAAACAGATATCCCATTGACCAATTTCCTCAGTTGTTTCATCTTCATTGATATGTTGAATTATTTCTGAAGAATCACCTAGTTCAATCATTGCAGCCTTGAATTGTTGAACTAGTTCTGAAACCGATTGATCATTTTCTGCAGCCATTGACTTGTGGGTTGTTGAGAATGACTGACTTAGGTTATTTGATGAATTGATTCTAAATGGGTTATGGTATAAATATTTATATTAGGTATTGATTAGGGTTTGGAGATTATCTATAGGAAAATTCCTAAAAGAATGAATATTTTGTTTTAATTTGTTATCTATAATTATGGAAATAGTATAGCTGGAGATTGACCTTGCGAGTAAAGTCAGGAGCAGAAGCAAAATATGGTAACTGTTTCCTAGATTTTTGAAAATTTGAATTCTTTGGGCGCGGGCTGTTCGGCTTCTCTTTTTTGAGTTAAGATCTGGATCGGTAGAAACTCGGCTGTGCAAATCATTTTTCTGGACTTTGATGATAATCATATGAGACAATAATGCTACAACGAGCATACAAACAACTTCTGCAAACGCTTTTACCATTTCATATACTACGGCAAACGCCATTCGGATCAAACTGGCTGTAAACACAAAGAGAGAAAAAGAAAAAGAGTATTAGTTCAACATGTTTACTGAGAAAATTTTAAAAAAATTGAAGTTTAAATTGTTCCAGGACAACAAAATAAGATAAAGATGTGTTTTAAAATATGTTTAGGGATTAAATATCAGAAGAAAACATCAAAAGGAACTCAGATGTTTAGAAAATCAATGAAGTTTTGAAACCGATTCTAAAATCTGGGTTGACTCAAAATATCTCCCGATTCGCAGACAGTGAAATGATTAAGTTAAAGATAATTAGTGAGATTAAAAAATCAGATGAGTTTTTTTTTTAAAAGAAGTAGAATTATTGAGAGAGTAAAGTTAGAGAAAATGAAGAAGGAAAACATGAAAAACGATGGATTTTACCAACCACAACCGGAGGAAGAGTATTTGGGTACCCATGTATGCTTCAAACTTAGATAATGTTGGTTAAATTGTTCCAAATTTTCAAAAAAAATGTAAATTTTTAGAGTAGATTTGGGCTTTTTCGGTTACCTTATGTGAAGAACAGGTTACCGAACTCATCTGAAAGTGTAGTTCGGTTACTTTTTCCAAACACGCAGGTTACCGAACTCGCTCTTTAATAGAGGTTTTTAGTCATTCGGTTAACACACATGTTACTGAACTTTGTTTATAGGATTTACAGAGTAATGTTCGGTTGGTTCGCAAACTTTAACCCAAAAACATATCTAACCGAACTCCACATGTATGCAACTGGTGAAGAGTTCGGTTTGTCAAGATTTTTTGCGAACAAACCGAACATAGTGGGACAAGTTCGGTTAAATTGAAACTCAACATAGTAGGCAAAATAGCACAGTTCGGTTACATTGGAATTTTTTTTTTCTTTTTGTAATATGGGTAGAGTTCGGTTAGTAGATAGTTTTAGAAATTTTTGCGAACCAATCGAACAGAGTAGGAAAAGTTCGGTTAAATCATAACTCAACATAGTGGGAAAAATAACACAATTCGGTTACATTGGATTTTTTTTTTTTTTTTTTTTTTTTGTATTATGGGTAGAGTTCGGTTACTAACTAGTTTTAGAATTTTTTGCGAACCAACTGATGGTTATTTTCAATGATTTTGTAGTAATAGGTTCGTTCAAGACTTGTGAAAGCAGATTTTTTAGACTTAATTTTTGTAAATAAAAATAACAAGCTCAATTAAAAAGTTGTTTGGAAATTATGGAGAGGTTGGGGCTAGGATTCCGCTATTTACCAATTCCAAAGTGATACTAATTACAATCATGCAATTTCACACGTTCAATTTGATTCTCAACTATTGCAAAAGTAGATTTTTTAGAAACAACAAATGTTAATCCAAAGCATGGGATATCAAAACCTTAGGCTAAGCATATTCCATCAATAGAAAATACAATTGTTTAACAAAAATCATAAAACCTATTTTTAATCTAGGCAAATAATCATAATTAAAAATTGCACAAATTAAATAATTAAGAATTACCACTTTTTCATTGGAAAGATAGCTTCCTCCATCGCCCCAAGGATTAGGTTTAGCTCATCATGTTGGAAACACGCTCAAAAGTTGATTTCATTGCTCAAAAATGGTTTACAAATGATGAATAAGGGAGAAATAATGAAAAATCGGGTTTGTAACAATTATTTTTGTTACAAACCGAACTGTTACAGAGAACGATAAATATTAACTGTCTCTGTTACCGTTTCTTTAAGTCTGCCTCCAAACTACGACCCACACATGCGAGTCGTTAACATTGTTGAAGAACGACGGTCTTTGGGTATCATTACGTTCTTCGTGTTCTTCGTCTTCCACAGGAGCAGAAAAATATTCTCTGCAACTCTCGATTATCACTTTGTTGACGCTCTAAACTCTCCCCAAGCTCCCCCCTTCTCTTCCTGGAATATCCCTTCAATATTTATACCTCTCTGCAGCAAGAAAATCACTGCAATAACTCCGGTGTAATTCTCATTACTCGGCATTGAAAGAAAATATTCCGAGAATATTTTCTTCCCAGATTTAATTCCTCACGCTGCTATATGTTGTTTAAACACTCCAAACTTACTTAAACACGTCCTATAATTATATGAAAACGCTGTAGACTCGTGCTGTCCCATGAAATCTTCCCAAAATAGAAGTTCCGAGAATATTTTCACGGGAAAATATCAGCCCTGAGTTCCTTGATTGGTGATTATCTAGCCAAATTGGATCGGATTCAGCACCCATACCATTCCTGTCTAGCCCATTAGAACAAAACCAAGTGATTTATTGAATCTCCCTAAAACTGCTCCAAATTCGCAACCTTAATTTTGCCAGTCAAAGAACTCTTTTCCCGCCAAAATTCATTTTCAACGAAGGAGATCAGGTTTCCCCTTATCCAGCTGCTTGGGTGCGAATATCCTGTGGGTGCCCCTTAGTAATTGAGGTGCCCCTTATCCGAAGTGAGGGTGCCTTTAGCAAATGTCCTCCGGGGGTGTTCCGAGAAACTTTTCGAGCCGAATTTTCCAACAATCTTTATTTCCAAAAAATACCTACAAACACACAAAACACTATAATAAGGACAAAAACGAGTACTAACAATACAAAACATTGAGGACAAATTAGACACATAAATGCGTCTATCAAATACCCCCAAACTTATTATTTGCTAGTCCTCGAGCAAATTTATTCTAGAAAATAAAATGACTACACTTAGCACGTGCAGCAAGCCGTTAAACCGCTAGGTGGCCCTAACGGAGGAGTGATGTCTCCGGAGAGTTTACCAGAGGTGTACCCACAAAACCTTTACTACAGACCCTAGCTATCTACGCAGAACCTTGGAAGGCACTAAAGAATCTCCTTGGTTGGCATACTTATTGACTATAGGAAGTACCCTGAAGCGAAATTCCAATTGCTGTACACGAGTTTGCACTCAAGCATACTAAAATTCATATAAAGTGACAGATCTCTACTCGGATAGTTTGGACATCATAAACCGAGTCAACCAATCACATGGATAGATTAAGAAGATGGATGTAGAAAAAACGTAGATGATGTTGACTAAGGTGAACCTATCCTAATGGACTGAGATATTGGCACTGACTAATATCAACACACTTTGCATATACAAGGGGACCAAAGTGGTCGATAATCCTAACTCTAGGTCAACACAACTGGCATATACAAGGGCTCCAGTGGTCGACTTTATTGAATTTATTCCGGTTGTTCTGATGGTCTGGTCTCAATTTTTTTTTTTTTTTTTTTTTTTTTTTTTTTTGTATCTCAGTCACTCTATTTCACCCTAGCAATGGTAAAAACAAAAAGAAAAAGAAGTGATCAGGATTCTTTCGATGTTTCCATCACGAGGATATGGCGAAACTACCACGTTTTCTTTTCTAACACCTGAGCTCTGTGCTTTTATGAATAGACTCTTTAGATGTTTCCATCTAATTAGATTGGTTCCTCAACTCCTATAACCAAGATGCTTCCGTCCACTTAGATTGGTTAGTGCCATCCTTATTAAACATAAATTTCTAGGCTCTGGAGTTTTATTTATTGCAACTAAAAAGTTTCTCCCATACCCCCAAACTTAAATCTAACATTGTCCTCAATGTTCTAAAGATGAAATTAAAAGCATGAACAAGGAGAAACCGTTACCACTAGAAGGAAATGAGGAAAAATATTACCGTGTTGCATGAGCAAGGGATACCTCCCAAGGGGTGCTAAGTTTTAAGTCTTCAGCCAGACATCAAATACCTCAACAAGGATCTTCACCTTCCAAAGTCATACACCAATAGCCGAAATAGTTGTGGGTCCATAAGACCAAATAGAGCTAACACCAATATCAGACAACTGCACTTGTTCAAAAAAAAGAATAGAAGGAGCACATCCTCGTCTAAGGTTTCTGTCAAGACAACTAGGTTCATCTGGGTAGCATAATTGAGATTCATATGTGTATCTTGATAAATAGATTCATCCGAAAAACGGGTCTCTAATACCCGGGTTACCTCCTGGACAGTATCAGGAGGATCGGTTGCTGAGTCTGAATAGACTCGAGTAATATCTCAGACGCACATGGCTCGAGTCCCAAGTTAGGGACTCTACTTAGGGATACATGACAATCACAAGAACCATCACTACCCCCAAACGTAGGGATTTCACTACTCATAGACAAACCTCTAACTATTGCTTGAATTTCTGGATCCACAGAGTCCTTAAAATACTCAAGAGCTTCTTCTAGTTCTCTACCCCCAAACTTAGGGTCATCATTACTCTTAGAAAGACCTAACACTATTTCCGGATTTACTGGGTCCGTAGAGTCTTTAAAATACTCAAGGGATTCTTCTAAAGATTGATCACACATCTGGTCTAAGAGAATGGTTTCCTCAAATTCATCTAAAGAATCTCCTAGTAGAGTGTCATGCCAATTATCCTGAACTAAATCCTTAACTAAAGAGCTAATCATATTCACTTCTTCTAAATCATCATTCTCAGAAGGTTGTCTAGTAACATTAAAGACATTTAGTTCAGTGGTCATATTACCAAAGGATATGTTCATAAGCCCGGTCCTACAATTGATGACGGCGTTGGGCTGTGGCTAAAAATGGGCGACCTAGAATCAGGGATTTGAGCATTTGGGTCCCGAACAGGTTGGGTGTCTAGAACAACGAAATCCACTGGATAAATAAACTTATCAACCTCAATCGAACATCCTCTATGACACCACGAGGGACTTTTACAGACCTATCAGCTAATTGTAGTGTCATTTTAGTCGGTTTCAACTTACCAAGACCTAGCTGGGTGTATACATGATACGGGAGTAAGTTAACACTAGATCCTAAGTCAAGTAAAGCTTTATCGACCATGTGATTACCAATCGCACAAGAAATGGTGGGGCATCCAGGGTCTTTATACTTAGGGGGTGTTTGGTTCAGAAGAATGGAACTTACTTGACCAGCTAAAAAGGCTTTCTTTTGGACATTAAGCTTACGCTTTCGTGTACAAAGATCTTTAAGGAACTTGGCATAAGCAGGCATCTGCCTAATTGCTTCTAATAACGAAATATTGATATTCACCTGTTTAAATGTTTCCATTATCTCGTTGAATGTCGACTCCTTCTTTG
This sequence comes from Papaver armeniacum, assembly GCA_023531295.1. Taxonomy (NCBI): domain Eukaryota; kingdom Viridiplantae; phylum Streptophyta; class Magnoliopsida; order Ranunculales; family Papaveraceae; genus Papaver; species Papaver armeniacum. The sequence continues at coordinate 34,840 of JAJJWW010006288.1, read as the reverse complement.
TTGGGGCTAACAACTGCGGATATGGGGCTCTAGGCACAAAGGTAGTCATATAAGGAATTTCTTGGGACTCCTTAGGGATTGTTTCAGTTTCCTCAGCTACGGATTCCTCTTGGGACGTAGAAGGTGGAACTACAGTGTGTCCACTAGGCATGGCTACCTTATTGTCTACCGTTTTATCGCTCCTAAGGGTTTTTATCGAGTTCACATGGTTTGATGATTCCTCACCAACTAAAGATATTTGATGGACCCCCTAGGATTGGGTTGAGATTGACTAGGAAACTTACCTTCTTCTCTCTCACTTAAATACTTAGCTATTTGGCCGACTTGAAGTTCTAATTTAGCAAGAGTCTGGGAATTATCCTTATGGTTCTGCCTAGTTTCTTGTTGAAAGCTAAGGTGGTTGGTTGATAACATATCATGGTTCTTTACTAACATAGTAAGAGCTTCTTCTAAGGTAGAGATCTTTTCCTCAGAAGTGTTCTGAAACTGGGTTTGACCCGGAAGGGTTACGAGTATAACCAAAACCTCGGGGAAGGCTGAGAATTACTAGACTGTCCTTGATTCTGGCCCTTAGACCAAGAAAAATTATGATGGTTTCTCCAACCAGGGTTGTAGGTCTCTGAGTAGGGGTCAAACTTCTGACGGTTCTCAAACCTAGCATTGTTATAGACAACATGAGCTTGCTCTTCACTCACCTGACCTTCCCAAAATGAGTTATCGGGCTCTATTCCACAACTAGAGACTTGAGAGGCTCTATTAGGTTCAACAAGGGACCTAATTTTAGACTGGCCCATTTCCAAAGCTTCTAACCTTCTAGACAAAGCAGCAAACTTAGCATCTGACGCAAAACTCGTATCTACCATATTGGTGCTACTTATATTAACCAAGAGTCTTTTAGGGGGGTCAACACAAGACTCCCACTGTTGGGATTTCTCAGCAACAACTCCTAAGAAGGTAAAGGCATCCTCAGCACTTTTATTAGTAAACTCACCAAGACACATAGACTCGACCATGGCTTTGGTCGAATAGTCTAAACCATCATAAATAATCCCTATAAGTTTCATCTTATCAAATCCATGGTGAGGACACTGAGATAGGAGATCATTGAATCTCTCTAAAAACCTATAAAGAGACTCTCCCTCTTGTTGCACACTAGCACTAATTTTACGCCTAACATTTGCTTTATGCTTAGGGTAGAATTTCATATAGAAAGCGACAATAAGTTCCTGCCATGTTTTAATGGATTCGGATGGTAGGTTGTTTAGCCAGTCTTGGCTTTATCTTTTAAGGAAAAAGGGAACATCTTAAGTTTCAAAACTTCATCGATAAGGTCTTTTATTCTAAGCTGTCCCACAAATTTCCTCAAAGTCCCTAATATGAAAATAAGGGTTCTCATCATCTTTTCCTAAGAATATAGGGATCATCGAAGAATGCTAGCTTTTATCTCGAAGTTAGCCGTATTGGCCGACAATTTAATGCACGAAGCTCGGTTGGTCCCGGTTGGGAACATGTAATCTTTCAAAGTTGCCATCGTTGGCACAACTGTGAAGTACTAGGGGTACTTTCCTCACTAAGAGACAGATTCTCAAAACTGAAGTTTCCAAAAACGGGGCTCTCAAAGAAGAGTCTTCGAGTTCCCCGCCTTCACAAGAACAACTACTAGGTTTGTCACTAATCAAACGACCTAGAGTGTTTCTTTTTCAAGCCCGTTCTCTAATGACCTCGGGCATACACTAGAAAAACAAAACAAAAGAAAAGGAAAAATCCTAAAAGGAAGGGAAGTTCTATGCAAACACAAACAAGGCTGACTCCACCACAATAACCTAATGATATCTAGCAAACAAAAAGCATGATGGCTCCACTTAGATTGTTTTCTAGACCAGCTTATAATCCTTCGAAAGGGAATTCGTTACAATCTAAGCAAACCCCTCTGGATCAATCCGAGTCAAAGTAAGTTGAATCAAGGCGAGGGAAGCTCCGTGGAGCTTTGATACCCAAGGCCTCACCGCTATTACAAGGCGGCGCGGTCACGCATTCAACTTCACAGAAACCATCATGAACTTCGAAGTATGCTAAAAGAGTAACCAATATTTTTCGAGCGACTTTCCTACTAAGCTCGTTACCCTATCGGTCTCGTTCTATTCAAATTTAAGGCGTAGGTTCGCGTTAAGTATCGTTTTCCTAAGGCGGGCAAGAAGAGAACGGTGATGAAATCCGAACCCTTATCTTGTATGGCCAGTCCTTGCCCTTTACTAGGAAATTAAAACAGCTTTTTTCAAGTCCTCAACATATATTCACACGATGAACCGTTGTAGTCGACTCGGGCCACGACTCCTATGTCATGTACGAACCCGAGGGGCCGAGACGATATCGTAATCTGCACACAGTTTATATTTAATACTACCCTTCCGTAGGGTTTAAAAATAAAAGAATGTCCAAATGTCCAAGTCCAAAGTCCAAAAGAAAAGAAAAATCTTAAAAAAAAATAAAAAAAAATCTCTCTTTTTTTTATAAAATAAAAAAAATCTTCTTCTTTCGCTCCTTTCGCTTTATCTTTAACTTCCAAATCTTTAAGTATCCACCAAAATCTTTGGCAAATTTTTCTTTCGCTCCAAATCCCAAAATCTGAAAGGAAAAGACAAAAACCCAAAAACGTAAAGAAGAACAAATAAATAAAAACCTAAAAGAAAATCTAAAAACTCTAACCTAAAGACAAGTCCGCGTCGGCGGCGCCAAAAATTGATGGTTATTTTCAATGATGTTGTAGTAATAGGTTCGTTCAAGACTTGTGAAAGCAGATTTTTTAGACTTAATTTTTGTAAATAAAAATAACAAGCTCAATTAAAAAGTTGTTTGGAAATTATGGAGAGGCTGGGGCTAGGATTCCGCTATTTACCAATTCCAAAGTGATACTAATTACAATCATGCAATTTCACACGTTCAATTTGATTCTCAGCTATTGCAAAAGTAGATTTTTTAGAAACAACAAATGTTAATCCAAAGCATGGGATATCAAAACCTTAGGCTAAGCATATTCCATCAATAGAAAATACAATTGTTTAACAAAAATCATAAAACCTATTTTTAATCTAGGCAAATAATCATAATTAAAAATTGCACAAATTAAATAATTAAGAATTACCACTTTTTCATTAGAAAGATAGCTTCCTCCATCGCCCCAAGGATTAGGTTTAGCTCATCATGTTGGAAACACGCTCAAAAGTTGATTTCATTGCTCAAAAATGGTTTACAAATGATGAATAAGGGAGAAATAATGAAAAATCGGGTTTGTAACAATTATTTTTGTTACAAACCGAACTGATTGCTACGAAACGATAAATATTAACTGTCTCTGTTACTGTTTCTTTAAGTCTGCCTCCAAACTACGACCCACACATGCGAGTCGTTAACATTGTTGAAGAACGAAGGTCTTTGGCTGTCTGTTCTTCGTGTTCTTCGTCTTCCACAGGAGCAGAAAAATATTCTCTGCAACTCTCGATTATCACTCTGTTGACGCTCTAAACTCTCCCCAAGCTCCCCCCCTTCTCTTCCTGGAATATCCCTTCAATATTTATACCTCTCTGCAGCAAGAAAATCACTGCAATAACTCCGGTGTAATTCTCATTACTCGGCATTGCGAGAATATTTTCTTCCCAGATTTAATTCCTCACGCTGCTATATGTTGTTTACACACTCCAAACTTACTAAAACACGTCCTATAATTAGATGAAAACGCTGTAGACTCGTGCTGTCCCATGAAATCTTCCCAAAATAGAAGTTCCGAGAATATTTTCACGGGAAAATATCAGCCCTGAGTTCCTTGATTGGTGATTATCTAGCCAAATTGGATCGGATTCAGCACCCATACCATTCCTGTCTAGCCCATTAGAACAAAACCAAGTGATTTATTGAATCTCCCTAAAACTGCTCCAAATTCGCAACCTTAATTTTGCCAGTCAAAGAACTCTTTTCCCGCCAAAATTCATTTTCAAACGAAGGAGATCAGGTTGCCCCTTATCCAAATTGCTTGGGTACGAATATCCCGTGGGTGCCCCTTAGTAATTGAGGTGCCCCTTATCCGAAGTGAGGGTGCCTTTAGCAAATGTCCTCCTGGGGTGTTAGAGCAACTTTTCGAGCCGAATTTTCCAACAATCTTTATTTCCAAAAAATACCTACAAACACACAAAACACTATAATAAGGACAAAAACGAGTACTAACAATACGAAACATTGAGGACAAATTAGACACATAAATGTGTCTATCACCAACCGAACATAGTGGGAAAAGTTCGGTTGAATGAGAACTAAACATAGTGGGACAAATAGTACAGTTCGGTTACATTGGAAATTTTTTTTCTTTTTGTAATATGGGTAGAGTTCGGTTACTAGATAGTTTTAGAAATCTTTGCGAACCAACCGAACTCGCAGTTCGGTAACCTAATTTTAAATCCTATTGAACCGCATTGTTCTTCGTGTTCTTCCTTTCAGGAAGTTCGGTTAAGAAACTAGGGTTTTTGTGAAACGCGTCCTAACCGAACAAGGCACTGTAACTTCCATATGAACCCTATTTTGATGATTTCTATTCAATTAAAAGTAATGGGGTTTTGATGATTTCTGATTTGCTAGATGTGCTAAATCGGGACCTTTTCCAGGGAGTCTTGGGGTTTTCTTTTGAAGAACCATTCTTATACTCGATTTGGGGAAGAAGAGAAGAACAGGAGAACAATTTTCTCCTCAATTTTTTTTTTTTTTTTTTGTGCGGCTAGGTTTAGGGATTCTTTTGTTTTTGTTTTAGATTAAATTAGGGGCGGTTATTAGATTAGGGTTAATTTTAATTAGGGTAAGTGGCAAATTAGTAATCTCATGATTTTAGGACATCCCTTAACATTGTAGGGTATGTGGCCTAATAAGACCATGGTCCCCCAAAAAAACCATGGTCCCTAAAAAATGGTTCTTTCAGAAGAACAAAAGGTTATTTGAGAGTGTTGTGCCTTGTGTTAATAAATTCAAGAGACGAACTGTGCAGCTGGTGTATGATGGGAGTTGTAGGATGAAGGGCACAAGGTGGAGTCAGGATGTAGGAAATACCATTAGGTCCTAAGAATAATATATTAGAGAGAGTCTAGTCCATTTGACCCAGTCAAATGTCTGTTTGGTCCTATTTGGTAATATAAATTATAGTTTGATCCTAAAAATTATTGTTTGGTCCTAAGATGATGTCATGGATGATGTAAATGTCACCTTGTAGTGGCAGAAATACCCTTTTGGATAAGGACCATATATATAGTCAAAAGGTAAGAGAGAAAAATCATTTCTCAGATCTACTTTCTCTCTCCTCTAGATTTTTCTCATTTTCTCTTCCTGCTCCAACGAAAGATGTAAATTTAGAGAACATAAGACTAGTGGGGGTGGAGAAGAATTTACATCACCTTCAATTCTTGGGTAAACGGTTATGTTTGATGAAATGAAACAATTGTGTGCTCCTCTCCCAACGAAAATTTTAGATCAACTGTATCGAAGTAGTAGTTAGGTTTCTGGTAATCCTTCAAGAAGATCTCGTTAGGGGTTTCCTTCTGGATAGCTTGGTTGGGTTTGTGTTCCAACGGGAGAGCAGATCAGAATTTTGTTGCTTAATCCTAGAAGATGAAGAAAAGACAAGAGAAGCAGATGAATCTGCCCACACTATAACTTTTTTGACTTTATAATGAGATCAATATATAATAGTCTTCGTTATTTATTTTTTTCCAAATGGTACTTCTGTTCCCATTGCTTTTCTGAAACCTGAGTAGGAAGTACATGCATTTTAGTGTTCTCTTTATTTGGCTTTTGTGGTAAACATCAAACTGGAGTGTCGGCAATCTAAATACATGATCTTCATTTCTCATATATATGAAGATGATGTTGCTGATGTTTTTATATGGACTTCATTCCAGAAATGAAGTCTGTTTTTATATGGACTTCATTCCAGAAATGAAGTAATTTTTTTTATGTTTTTATATGGACTTCATTTCTCGAATGGAATGAAGTCTGTTTTTTAGGTTTATATGGACTTCATTTACGGAATGAAAGTCTGTTTTTTATGTTTTTATATGGACTTCATTTACGGAATGAACGTTTTTTATATGGAGTTCATTTAAGATGGAATGAAGTCTTTTTTTAGGTTTTTATATGAACTTCATTTAAGGAATGAAGTCTGTTTTTTTAGGTTTTATATGGACTTCATTTCTGGAATGAAGTCTGTTTTTTTAGGTTTCTATATGGACTTCATTTGGAATGAAGTCTGTTTTTTTAGGTTTTTATATGGACTTCATTTTTGTTTTTTAGGTTTTTATATGGACTTCATTTCTGGAATGAACTGCTTCTGAAAATAAGTAAAAATTAACACGGAAGTGTATTTTTGTCGATTTAATATTTTTAAATAATTATGGACCAAACAGTAAAGATGTTTGACCAAAGGACCAAACAAACATGGGCCCACCTAAAAAAGGAACGATATTTTTCCCATTATGATCCGTTTTTTTTTTTTGTTTTTTTTTTTTTTTGTTATAATGGGGCTTCTTTAGGAAATCCAGGCAATGCAGGATTTGGCATATTTGCAAGAGGTCATTTGTGTCAGGTGTTAGACACTATGGCTGGTAGCGTTGGGGTTGTAGGTTACTAACTGACTACATACCTGAGGTGATGGCAGTAGTCTGTCCAATGAATGGACTGATGCTCTTGTTTGTCCGTGTGTTATCATCAATTTTGACTCCCAGTCTGTAGAGAATGATCTCAAAAATGGTGTTCTCCCATGGTTCATTAGATCAAGATTAGTGCTTGTAGGTTACTAACTGATATTGAGCACTACCACTGTTTTAGATAAGTTAATTTTACGGACGTGGCGAAAAAATGGTCCAGATTGGGTGCTGGTGTAGCTTACTATAGGTTCTATAAGTAGGTTTTGAAAATAAAAAGAAAACACTTAGAGCAACTATAGTGGGCGACTAAACCCATTTATTTGGTCTCTGAACCAGGCGTAGCGGGACGTACCATCGATCAAATACCAGACTAGTACAGTAATTCGAGAGTATATTTGGTCTGGACCAAAGACCATACCCATTTATAGTCGAGCGGTGATATAATCTTCGTTTCTCAACGGGCGGTTATATAGCGTACGCTTGACAACGGGCGGTTATATAGTGTTCGTCCCACGGAGAGGCGGGCATATAAATTACGCCCCAATGGCGCGGTGATTAAATGTACGCCCCATCGGGCGGAGCTGAAGTTAACGCCTGTCATCAGGCGGGCATATAAAGTACGCCCCAATGGCGCGGTGATATAGTTAACGCTTGGCTCTTAGTCTCCATCTTTTCACCTGCAGAGAGAGCGAACTCCTTTGAGCAAATCATCAAAGTGGCCAGCTGAATTTCATGTTACAAAATATCTGGTGGTGGGAGCGCCGGTGGTTGTTATGATTCTCTTGCTACAACAGCAGTGTCACAACATCAGATCTGGGGGTTCATTCCATGAGCTTGATTGATGGATTTTGGGGGTTTATTTGGTGCCGATTTTATTGAATTGAGGAATGGATTTTGGATTCTCAAGTGGGTATGTAACAAGGGTTAGAAGCGGCTGAATTGATGGCTGCAACAGAAGTAATTCAGTGGTGAATGATAATCAATTTGGGTTAATGGCTCTTCTGTGAGCTTTGGTTCTCGGGAAATAGAAATGGGAGCTGTTCTTGAGAGATTGACATCAACAAGGTTTGAAATTGATTGCATGGACTGAAATCAAGTCGATTTGATTATACACACATCAACATCAACGGATTTCAGGGGTCTTGTTGGCGTTGATGAAGGAAACAAAGAAGCTGCTGTCGAATTGGGTATTGGGTGATCTTGATGGCTGATTGAATTGAATGCAGTGCATGGGTCAACAACATTAATCAATTTGGGGGTCTTGTATGGTCTGAAATAGGGCAGTGAAGTGTTTTCATGGCTGAAATCAGTAAGGAAGTGGAGATGAGTGTATTACACAGATGAGTTTTGTGTATTGGATGTATGGACAGTTCTGAAATGTAAATGAATTCGGGTAAATGAATTGGGGTTCTGCTGCGGCTCTCTCTCTGCAGGTGAAAAACCACACTGTGAAACGCCAGACTCATGGGGCGTTGATTATACAAACGCCTGTCATCGGGCGTAGATTTTACTTACGTCCCATGGGGCGTTGATTATACCTCCGCCCCTTCTCCCGGCGTAAACTTTACGAACGCCCCGTACCGAGCGTAATCTTTACCACCGCCCCACACCGGGCGTAATCTTTATCAACGCTTGAACGGGGCGCAGTTTATGTCTCCGCTCCACAACCGAACGAAGATTATAACTCCGCTCGACTAAATATACTCGCCACCCACTGCGTCACATAACGGACTAAACTAAAATTTAGTCGTTTTTTTTACTCTTTGATCTTTAGGTTTAGTCGCACCACTGCAGTTGCTCTTACGGAAGTTTTTCAAAAGAAATTTATCAAAATCATACTTCACCGTCAAAATCTAGGAAGAAAACAAAACAATTTCTTTTGATTTTAAATAGATAGATTAGTTTAACCCAATCATTAATTATAATTAGGTTAGTTAAACATCATAATTAACACTAATTCACAAAAGGGTATATTAGACATTAAAAAATATAATAATATGATAGGGGATAACTTCATTTACTATTTCGTGACCATGTGAAGACCCAAATTTCCCGCCCTTTTACAGCCCCAATAATAGGATTCTAACTTAATTCTCTTTTGCCTTGAATGTGTATATTTTAATAAATAGTCGAATATAAATCTTTTGGACCTATTAGTCCCGAATTCTTCTAGCATATTTTTATCCCAAAATTGCTTTTGGATTTGAATGTTTTATATTCGAAAAATGAATACAGACTTACATAGCTGGTATGAAATCTTAAAGTTTATAACATGGGAAGGTATGATTGTATGATTCAGCTAGCAAAAAACATGGTCAAGACTAAGGAAATATAAATCCTATTATAGGCTCCAAGGAAATAGTTTTGAAGGCTCCTATGGATTCAAATACAAGCTCATATGGATTCAAATATCCTAAATGAAGATAAGGGGAGGGGCGCCTAATTCATAAGAGAAATACCAAAATAGCCTTACGACACTAAATATTTAAACCTAAACCTAATTCATTGGAGAAGAAAATCCATCGCCTCTTCTTTCCTTCCTCTCCTCCCACTCTTCCATCACCTCTTCTTCTTACTCATCACCTCCATCACCTCTTTTTCGATCTTTTCTTCGATTAATCGTCGATTCTCAAAATTATTCATCGTCGATTAAAACCTCTATAAATTATGGGACAGACAAACGATCCTAAGAGAAACAAGAAGTCAAAACAGTTAATCAATCACATGCAACACCAAATGAGCAATCAGATGAAAAATTGAACAGTCAAAGAGTTCAAACACCACTTAATCCACCCACAATGACTTCAATTAGGTAAGGATTGGATCGAATTAGGTCTATGAGAAAACAGTTTCAGAACTATCTACGGTTTGGAGTTCTTAATTTCCAAACTGTGGACGTTATATACGGTTTGAAATATTTATACTTCCAACCCGTAGGTTTAACTGCTTTGGCGTACGTTTTGTGTTTCAAACCGTAGTTAAATTCTTCAGTGATAAAAATTGAACCCTAAATTCCCCACCGTAGGTTGATAGTTCCATACTGTAAGTTTAACTGAGTTTATATACGGTTTGCTTTTCAAACCATGTATGAATCCTTGAGTAATTTTGTTTTGATTTTTTCCCCACCGTAGGTTATCCTTTCCACGTCGTAGGTCTAATTGAGTGTTAGCGCACAGCTCGGTCGAACTCGCAAGCGTTGCTATCTCAAGCTTGTTTGTCAAATTTAGTTGATCAAAATTATAGTCTTGATTTCTAGTCTACTTATAGCTATATCTCGGATTATGATAGAATGTGTAGATGAGCTTTAGACTTCACGGCGTTCATCGATTGAAGACGAAGATCTACTGAGGAGAGCTTGGAGGAACTTCATCAACAAAAGGTATATGGAGACTAAAACTTATCAATCACTCAGAAGTCTATTCTATTATATCTCTTAATGAGACTAAGTCGTATAGCTATATAGACTTTTATATTATACACATTTGATATTTCGAGCCGAGTTTAACTCGTTTGTCTATTTCTCGAAATATGTATTGGAAGCTTTTTGCTTTAGCTACATTCATCATTATTCTTGACGAGTTTAGTTGGAAACAATCTATTTGTTGGAAACTAAATAATAAGTCAAAAGATGATCATGTGGAAATTGCCTTGAAACATCTTACATGATTTGTGTGAGACAATCATTTGATGTCGGCTTGGAAAATTTTGTATTGATCATTAGATCACTCGAAAATTAATTATAAGCTAATGGTTTGTCTGAGACAGCTATTGTGGTCTTCTAAGGATGTTTCAATGATATAAATGGGAGTTTAGAACAAATACCTTTGTCTGGATACAACACAGTATGCGTACATAGTATGCAAACTGATTTGGTATGATTCAGGTCCGGGAACCTTGTTTGCATACATAGTATGCGAACGGTTCTACCTGAGTTAGGTCCGGGACGGCTGTTTGCATACTCGTTTGCAAACGGCTGGACAAGACCAAAGTCCGGAAACTATAGTTTGCGTACCTGTTTCCAAATTTAGTGGTTAAAGTTCTAAAATCGGTTAAGCATGTTTTTCATACTCATGAACAAATACATTTATGAATTAAGGAATGCAATCTTTGCAAACCGTGGCTTAATGTTCATGAATTGATTATTATATAAGTACTTTGTACGATTACGAATCAATCCGATTTTGTTTTAGTTTGTTCATATATATTTCTATGAGATAGTGAACAATTGAAACACAATTAGATTCATTTGATTATCTTTCATGATTGATTGATCATCATATTTGATCTATAAGTGTTAGATGAATGTGGTTAAGACAAAAGTGTTCATATGGCTAACTTCGGATAACTGTTATTGAGCCAACTCAATATACACGTTTATGTATGGTTGCCCATATCTAAATGAAGGTATATTTCATTTGTGTGTAATAAGCTAAGACAATCTAATGGTGGTGAGATATTGCTTTGGTTTTAAGCAAACTTAGCTTGAATCTTAAATCAGGATTTCATCTAACGGTGAATATTGAATTCTTTGTTACTAAGCCATCTTGGATTTTGATTGAAAGCAAACCCTGATTTGAAAGACTATATAGCGGAGAACTCTAGCAACTGGAAAACCTAATCCCGGCATTTTCCTGTGTCCTAGTTGCGACTAGAGTCGATTCTCCTTTAACCTAGATTTTTCCAAAACCATTATAGGTTAACGACTTGAAGACTTCATTTGGGATTCATGAAGCCAAATCCAATTATTTTCTCTGTAGTTGCGTATTCTAATCTTACTTGTTCTATCGTATTGAGTACTATCTTCTCTAAGATTTGCTCGAGATTTATCTATGATAGGTAAGATATAAAAAGTAATCACAAAGCTCTTCGTCTCATTCTTTGTGATTCCATAATAACTTCTTCTACTACCATATAGTTAAGTTATTGTGAGGTGATTGATATTTCTAGGCTGCTCTTTGGGAGTATAAGAGCGGATTATCAATTGGTTCCTGTTCACCTTGATTTATCAAAAGAAAAAACAAAACTTCATAGGTACTTCTATGGGAGATTGATAGGGTGTAGAATACATCCTATTTATTATCTATTGTTTATGCTTTCTTTGTTATTTTTCTTGTAAATTATGTATTTTACGCTTGTTTTGAGTTTTATAGCTACTTTGGAGTCGCACGGAGGAAAATAAGAAGAAATCACCCAATTTGAGCCAAAAGGGCGAAAAGGTCATTTAACAGGCGATTGATATATGGAGCCCTCTTGAGGTTAAGGGACAACTCTTATGGAGGAGCACTAAATATAGCCAGCCACATGTTATGGGGCATTCATTGGGGTACCCCTTATCTGATGCAGAGGGGTGTCATTATCCAACCCCAGTTCATGACCTAAATCGAGAGAAGATGTTTCTCTCATTCATTCATTGTTTTTACCTGAAACTGAGAGATGAAGTGGGCGGCCATGGATCGATCTGTAAGAGAGAATAACATGGGAAGAGAAATCAGTGAGAGGAAGTGATGAGAGCTGAGATAGATTGGTGATTCATGAGATAGGAAGTGCTGCCAGTATTGGAATTTGAAAGCAGTATTGATCAGAGATGAAGAACAAGGTCTTAACAGAGTAAAGAAGATGTTGATTATCATGGGAGAGTGATTCAGAGGTTTATGACGATTTTCGAATCCGAGAACGCAAAGAAGGAATGGGTTTGTCACGAATTGATGATTGAGACAAATTTCACAAGGAATGAAGAATCGTTGATGTCGAGAACCTATTGCAGTTAGGGTTTTGATTTCTGAAATTGAAGAATGAGCAGCAAAAGTTGAAATTGAATTGCCATGGATCTGGAACATGAACATATGCTGTTGTTGTTGCTGTTCTTGAGGGGAGATAAGTTTGATGCTGAGAATGATTACAAGGTGGAGGAGCAGTGGCTTGAAATGGCTGAGCTTCCAACAAGGAGATTATCTCGTCAAGGATGATTGTGATACTGGTGCACAGTCACAAATTGCGGGGTGTAGAGATGAGTCGTGAACTCGGGAGGTGGTACAACCGATTCTTTTGCGGGTCCGTGGAAAGAGAAAGGAATGAGTGATGGCGTAAGGTTCTGGGGTGCTGGAGCTTTGTATGAATGGTGTTGGTACTGATGGAGTGAAGCAGGTGACCCTGAGTTGAAAATGAAGGTTGTGGCAATGGTTAGGAAGATGGCAGAGGCTCATGGTACTGTGGTACTAGGCCTGAGATGTAACTGGTGCAGCTGAGGTTTGCAGTGAAGATTGGTAGGTGACAGTGAGGCAGTTAGCGGCGAAGAAAGGAGAAAACGAGCAGTGGTCTGTCAATAATTGTGGTGGTTTAGTTGGTGCTGTGTATTGGTGGTCATCTAAGGGAGTGAAGGTGTTACAGGCAAGGAAATCATATTGCAGCTGTGACTGAGGCTGGAGTCGAAGCTGGTAATGTTGTTGAGAGTGATGGCTTACCTGAATTACAGATGACAGAGAATTGGGTGCAGTTTTGGTCTGACAGATGATTGCAAACAGATGGTTGTTGCCTGGTGTTGAGCAGTAATGGAATGACTTTAAGTGGCTTGAAGCTGTGTAGCAAAGCATTGCAGGAATTGGTTGTGTTTGCCAGAAGCTATGGCTGTGAAGCAGATGGAGTCATTTATTTGTGGTGATGTTGCCTGCAATGGGTATGGAGTCTGCAGTGGGCAAGGAAGAAGAGCCGGTTATGATGAAATGTGCTTGAATGGGTCTGTGGCTGGTGTTGCTTTGTGTGAGAGCAGGTGCTTGTGATATGTGTGGTGGTTGTGGCCTGATAGCAATGCACAAGATTGATTGATGGCAGCTGTGCAGGTGCAGTGTGTTCTGCAAGTGTCGTGCTCTGCTAAGAACTGGGATGAGATACAATGGATTATGATTTGTGGTTTTTCTCAGAAGATTCAGATAGGGTTTGTGCCTGGCACTGGTGCTTGTGAAGAACAGTGCAGGTCAAGGTTTGTTGCTCCGAGAGTAGTTCGGTGTGGTGATGGCTGTCTGTGCCGGGGAGCTAGATGAGGTTATAGAGAAGCTACAAACCTGGTAGATTAGGAATGGCGGATGAGGCATGAATCGAGGATTGAGAAGCCATTGGCAAGACAAGGAAGGAATTGGACCGAGGCGAGCAAGAAAATTGAGTTGTTGTAAGTGAGTTGCGAGTTGTGAAGAAGGCGGTGCCAAGATGGGCTGGAAGGGAAGCACTTGGTGCACCATCTTGGTGCAACACGAGTTCCTTTATCGTGCAAATGGCCTTGGCCAAAACCAACTCAGCCCACTCGGATGAGTTAGGCATTCGACTCGGATTTCGACTTAGCACTGTAACCAGTGACTCACCCTGACTCAATGATCTGACCCGGTTTGACTCACCTGCCTTGACCCGAGTTGACTCGACCGATCCGACCCGTTGACCGGTGACCGGGTTGACTTTGCCGGTCACCTGAGATATTTTACGGTGACTATTCCGGACGGATTCCGGCCACAATCCCAGTTTTCCGGCGACCAAAATTCCAGAATTTTCTATGGACTTCTCTCATGGGTGTGAAGACTTGGGCTTGGAATTGGATGGAGAATTGGACTCAAATTTGGAAAGAGAAGGTGGAAGAGTTGAGAAAAGCTTGGATTTGGAAATTGAATTGCAAAAGGAAAAGGATTCTATTCCTTGGAAGATTTGGAGAATGTTGAAGCCTATAAATAGAGAAGTTTTCTACAACTTCTACATACATCTCTACACACACACCTCTCTACACACACATCACTTGTGTTTTTGCTTGCTTTTCTAAGATTCTTCTTTTTAGTTATTTGTGTGAACTCTTGAAAATTCTCCTTTTAATTATTATTTGTGTGAATTTCAAAAACATGAGTAGCTAAATTTCTTATTGATTGAGGATGAATTCCTAGTTCTTAACATATGATTTAAGTTTTTGTTTTCAAATTCTATCTTGAAGTTTTTCACATAATTATCGTTTGTTTTTACTAATAGGAATGATCTTAAAGACATTCATGATTGTTGCCGGGGAGCAACGGGCGATTTTTAGTTGTTTTTAATTTTTCTTTTTGCTTTATTCTTGCTTTGTTAGATTCTTTACCGTATCTAACTTAGTTTGTGAGAATCTTGTTTCAGGTGTTATACCTTTGGTGAATGCTTAAAGAGGGCAGACCGAGTCCAATACGTCTTCGATCCGGCACTCAACTAAAGGATTTCATTCGAGCGATTAACACTCCACTTCCTCCTTCTTCATCAAGTGATTCGGACAAAGAGGAAGAAACAATGGCTGATCGTACACTAAAGGACCTAGCTTCTCACAAGCTTGACACACAACAATGGTGTATCCAAACTAATTCAACCTTCGAGATCAAGCCGGGGTTGATTAGAGAGTTACCAAAGTTCCATGGCATGGTGAATGAGGACCCAAACAAACATCTTATGGACTTCTACACCATAGTTATGGCTATGCTTCCACCGGAGACTAATGCGGATGGAGCAATGTTGAAAGCTTTCCCGTTTTCTTTGGCGGGCAATGCTAAGGAATGGTTATATTATTTGCCTTCCGGAAGTATCACAACATGGAATGGGATGAAGAAACTTTTCCTCGAGAGATATTTTCCCGCATCCAAAGCTACTCAAATTCGCAAGGAAATTTGTGGATTGAAACAACAAGTGGGAGAATCATTGTATGAATGTTGGGAGCGATACAAGAGGTTGGTGGCAAGCTGTCCACACCATCAATTTAGTGACGTTATGATACTCCAATACTTCTATGAAGCTCTCCACCCAAGTGATAGGTCTCTTCTTGACGCCGCGGGTGGTGGTGCACTAATGAACAAGACTTTGACCGAAGCTAGAGAGTTGATTGAAAGTATGGCGGCAAACTCGCAACAATTCTACACAAGGGATGAACCAATGGTTAGGCGAGTGCATGAAGTTAGTGATTCGTCATCACATCTTGATCAAAGGATGAGTAACATGGAGATAATGATTCAAAGGATGGCCGCGATAATTATTCCGGATGGTGAGACCGAACAAGTGAATGCTTTATATCCAAATCAAAGGCCAAGGTACGATCCATACTCCAATACCTATAATCCCGGGTGGAAGGATCATCCCAACTTTAGTTATGCAAACAAGCAAGCGGCGGTTTCCAATCCGTATGAGCAACAAGGTGGTTTCCAACAATCACGTTTCCAACCTCAACAACAATTTCAACCACAACAAGTCAAGGAGCGTGATTTTTTGAATGATGACAAGCTCAATGCGTTAATGCAAGGTATGCAAGGTCTTACTTCTATGTTCCAACAAAGCCAACAAAGCCAACAAAAGACCGATTCGGCCATCAAGGACTTACAAATTCAAATGGGACAATTGGCGACCGATGTGAATTTATTGAAATCTCAAGCATCCACAAAACTTCCTTCACAACCATTTGTGAATCCAAGAGAGAATGTTAATGCGGTTACTTTAAGAAGTGGAAGACAAGTGGAGGGTCCAAGTCATCATGAAGAAGCTATTGAAGAGGTAGTCAAAGACAAGGAGGAAACCGCACCAAAGGAGAACTCCACACCAAACGACCAATCCAAGGAACCGGTGCCTACTTTCACTACTCCACCTCCTTTTCCTAGTCGTTTTGCTAAATCCAAGAAAGAGGCTCAAGACAAGGCACTCATGGATATTTTCAAGAAAATTGAAATCAACATCCCATTCATCGAGGCCATCAAGACAATGCCACGTTATGCGAAGTTCATGAAGGAATTATGCACAAAGAAGGATAGGTTGCTTGATAATGAAATTACTAAAGTTGGTGAGAGTGCGTCGGCTATGCTATTGAAGAAGATGCCTACAAAGTGCACGGATCCCGGTGGTTTCACGGTGCCAATTACTATTGGTAAGCAAAGGTTTGAACATGCTTTACTTGACTTGGGGGCTTCCATTAGTGTGATGTCGGCCGAAATATATGACTCCTTGAATCTTGGACCTTTGAAAGAGACAAGAGTTATTATCCAATTAGCGAACAAGTCTAACATATATCCAAAGGGACTTGTAGAAGACGTGCTAGTGCAAGTAAATGAGCTTATTTTTCCGGTGGATTTCTTCGTGGTGGATATGGACAACAATGAGAACCGAGCATCTACTTCTTTACTTCTTGGGAGGCCATTCATGAAGACCGCAAAGACGAAGATTGATGTTGATAAGGGTACACTCACTATGGAATTCGACAAGGAGATAATACACTTTAATATATTTGAAGCCATGCGCTACCCAAGTGATGTGCATTCCGTTTACTCCATTGATGTGGTTGATTCATTAGCAAAACAAATGGTGGAATTGAATCGAGAGGATGAACTTGATGTGGTGTTGCAAAAGAACATTGAATTGGACGTCCATGGCTTGTCTAACTTGGATGTTGAAATCTCCAAGGAATTGGTGGAGATGTGTGGTGCTTTGGCGACATTGAAAGAAGCTAAAAAGGGTAATATTTCATATATTTCTTTACCCGTGAATGATGAAGTACTTGTACCATCTATTGTGACGGCGCCCAAACTAGAATTGAAGCCGCTTCCGGACCATTTGAAGTATGCTTTCTTGGGAGATGGAGATGAGCTTCCGGTGATTATTTCTAAGAACCTCACACCGGTACAAGAAGACCGTTTGCTTAGAGTCTTGAAGAGCACAAAACGGCTATTGGGTGGACAATTGCGGACATCAAAGGCATTAGTCCATCCATGTGCATGCATAGGATTCTAATGGAAGAAAACGTGAAGCCGGTACGTGATGCTCAACGTCGGCTTAATCCTCCCATGATGGAGGTTGTGAAAAAAGAGATACTCAAATTGCTAAGTGTGGGGGTAATCTACCCAAATTCGATAGCAAGTGGGTAAGTCCTAAGTACAAGTGGTACCAAAGAAATCCGAATCACGGTTGTTCGAAATCAAGACGATGAACTTGTTCCTACAAGAGTTCAAACCGGTTGGAGAGTGTGCATTGACTATAGAAAGCTTAATTCCGCAACCCGCAAGGATCACTTTCCTTTACCTTTCATTGATCAAATGTTGGAGCGGTTAGCGGGGCATTCTTATTATTGCTTTTTGGATGGTTATTCGGGATACAACCAAATTGTTATTGCACCGGAGGACCAAGAGAAGACCACTTTCACTTGTCCGTTTGGAACGTTTGCATATAGACGGATGCCGTTCGGCCTTTGCAATGCGCCGGATACTTTTCAAAGATGCATGGTGAGTATATTCTCGGATTATGTGGAGCGCATCATCGAGGTATTTATGGATGACTTTAGTGTTTATGGCAATTCTTTTGATGGTTGTTTAAATAACCTTGAACTAGTTCTTAAACGATGCATAGACACAAACCTTGTCCTTAATTGGGAGAAATGTCACTTTATGGTAAACCATGGCATAGTACTTGGTCACATTGTGTCCTCTCGAGGGCTCGAAGTGGACAAGTCAAAGATAGATTTAATAAGAAACTTACAATATCCCACTTCGGTGAGGGAAATCCGTTCTTTTCTTGGCCATGCAGGTTTCTATAGGCGGTTTATCAAGGATTTCTCCAAAATCTCCATGCCGATGTGCAAGTTATTACAAAAGGAGGTACCTTTCGACTTCAACAAGGAATGCAAGGATGCTTTTGATAAATTAAAGGAGATGTTGACGAGTGCGCCAATTATCAAATCACCGGATTGGAATCTTCCATTTGAATTAATGTGTGATGCTAGTGATTATGCGGTTGGAGCCGTTTTGGGTCAAAGGGTGGACAAGTTGTCCCATGTTATCTATTATGCATCTAGGACCCTTAATGATGCACAAATCAACTATTCTACCACGGAAAAGGAGTTATTGGCTATAGTTTTTGCGTTGGAAAAATTTCGCTCATACTTGGTGGGTACAAAGGTTATTGTGTATTCCGATCATGCCGCACTAAGACACTTAATAAAGAAGAAAGAAGCTAAGCCAAGATTAATTCGGTGGATCTTATTGTTACAAGAGTTCGACATAGAAATTCGTGATAAGAGGGGTGTGGAGAATACCGTTGCGGATCATCTTAGTAGGCTTGTTATGTCTCAAGAGGAACTTCCATTACATGACCGTTTTCCGGACGAACAACTTTTCTCCATGGAAGAATCAACACCTTGGTATGCGGATATAGTGAATTACTTGGTGACAAGGAAAGTACCTAGTACAATGTCTAATTTCCAAAAGATGAAACTTAAGAAGGTAGCTAAGCAATATGTGTGGGATGAACCATACTTATGGAAATATGGCGTTGATCAAATAATGCGAAGGTGCGTGCCTAATTCCGAATTTCAATCCATTCTCTCCTTTTGCCACACTTTTGCTTGTGGTGGCCACTTTGGTTCGAAACGCACCGCTCTCAAAGTTCTCCAGAGTGGATTTTATTGGCCCACCTTGTTTGAAGATTCATATGTTTTTTGTAAATCGTGTGATAGATGTCAACGAACGGGCAATCTAGGTGCCCGAAATCAAATGCCACTCACACCAATTCTCACCGTTGAGATTTTTGATGTGTGGGGTATTGATTTTATGGGCCCTTTTGTCAATTCGAATGGGAATTTTTATATACTTCTTGCCGTTGATTATGTTTCGAAATGGGTGGAAGCTAGAGCCACCAAAACTAATGACTCTCAAGTTGTTTGTGATTTTGTAAGGGAAAACATTTTCAATAGGCATGGTACACCAAGAGTGGTGATAAGCGATGGAGGCTCACATTTCAAGAGGGCTTTCCACGCTCTCCTCAAGAAGTACAACATAACACACAAAATTGGTACGCCTTATCATCCACAAACTAGTGGACAAGCGGAAATTTCAAATCGTGAGATCAAGTCCATTCTTGAGAAAACGGTGAATACCACAAGGAAAGATTGGAGCTTTAAGCTCAACGATGCACTTTGGGCGTATAGAACGGCGTATAAGACACCGATTGGTATGTCTCCATATAGGATGGTTTATGGCAAGGCTTGTCATCTTCCGGTTGAACTTGAACACAAGGCTTATTGGGCGATAAAGAAATTCAATATGGAGTATGATGAAGCGGGGAAACAAAGGAAGTTACAATTACATGAGTTAGAGGAGATACGCAATGATGCTTACGAGAGTGCCCGTATTTACAAAGAAAAGACCAAGCTTTTTCATGACAAGATGATTTCTCGTAAAAGCTTCATCGTGGGACAAAAATTCCTTTTATATCATTCTCGCCTTAAACTATTTCCTGGAAAGTTAAGGTCCCGTTGGATTGGACCATATGTTGTTACTAATGTTTTTTCTCATGGTGCAGTTGAAATTACTAGTCTTCGAGACAATTCGGTTTCCAAAGTCAACGGCCATAGGTTGAAGCCATACTATGAGAACATCGCTTATGTGAATTTGGATGAACTTTCATTTGGAGATGCACTCCTTCTGGAGGAGTAATGTGCCGCAAGAGCTAAGTCGGGCCGTCGACTTTAAATCAAGCGCTTAATGGGAGGCAACCCATAGGTTTTTTATTTCTTATCTTTTGCTTTTTGTTATTTCTTTTTCTTGTTTCTTATCATGTTAAAATTTCCCACCTTGACTTTACTAGGAGGATTCAATTACATTGAGGACAATGTAAGGTTTAAGTGTGGGGGAGTGGTTAAGCATGTTTTTAAAACAAAAATTACAAAAGATTTAAAAATTTAAAAAAAAAAAAAAAAAGTTTTACTTAAAAATTTCAACTTTTAAAAGAATTTAGAGTCACTAGCATACTTCTAGGTATGTTTACATAGAGATTTTGACCGACATAATTGAACTTGGAAATGTTAGGGAACTACATTCGGATTTCTTGTTTGTTTGAGTGTTAAATAATGGATTTAATCATGCCGGTGATGCGAATTTGGTGCAGGGAGAAATGCGTTATTAGAGTTGCTGATCAATCATTAGTGGAGACTACCCGTATTCATATCATGAGAGGCACCGACCAGAAAATTTTCCATCTACTAAAGAGCTTTCTTTTGAGTGTGTGTCACCGTAAGTAAATTCTGGTAGAATGGTGAGCTACCCAACCTCCCACCAATAGAAGCACTACTCTTTGATCTCTTGAGTGCTAATTTTGTCAATCATGAGGGTGACATCCATGGATGAAAGCTTCCTTCTTGTAGTTCGATTTGCAGTTAGCACCATTCTCTCTCTCAACAACAACGGATCCATAGAAACACATTCATCATCAACAAGGAGCGACATCAAAATCTACAAGGAAAGTTGGAAAAGTTTAAGGTTTACAAGTAACGGAACGAGAAAAAGAGCAAATTTCAAATACAAGTAAAGCAACATACAAAGAGCGGATTTTACATATATGTTGAAGACTTACAATGAGGTAATTTTATATTCAAGTATGAAGACTTATTCATGAAAGCGAAGAAAATTAAAAGGTGAGAATTTTTGAAAGTTTATGATTTCAAAGACAATACAAGTTGTGAAGAATCAAGTGGTAAAATACTTCTTCCATGGCCATGGTTTATTTTGTATTTAATTTCTCTTGTTTTCAAAAAAAAAAAAAAAAAAAAAAAAAAAAAAAAAAAAAAAAAAAAAAAAAAAAAAAGAAAAAAAAAGAAACAAGAGAAATATTTGTTAATAAGCCGTGGGGAAGGAAAATTTATAAGGTAGTTTCAAGCGACAAGGATTTTAAGGTAAAAAGAGTTACAAATTGTTAAGGATTTATGAAATTCAAGGGTTTACCATCAATAGTTGAAACCAAGACGAAGACCAAGAAGTTAAAGACGAGGAGCGGAAGACGTTTCTATTGGATGCTGTGAGAGTGGTGTTATCATAATTGGCGATCGGATGTGAAGGTGAGTAAGTAATCTCATCCTCGATAATAATGGTTGATTTCCTTTTCGTAGAGATCGTCAGAAAAATGGTTTTTCAAAATATAAAAGATGTGGGTTTTTAAAAATATTTCGGAAGTTGTCCTTCCCACCATTCAACGTGTTGCAGGAATTCTCTCTTCATTCCTACCTGCACACATGTGAGAACCATAAAAAGCCGTCTTTTTGAGTGCAATTATCATAAAATCCTTTTTGGTGAGGCAGAAGTCGAGGCGAAATTCTTATTGATCGTTTCTCAAACACGCGTTCTCTCATTATGGTGTGGTTATTTCTCACTCAACATTTAAGAATGAGATTATGTTCTTTGGTATTTCTAACTTCTTATTACTAGCATGCAGAAACTCTATGTCCTCATAACTCTTTGGATGCTTGGGACGCTTGAACGCTTTGAAGTTGCGAGTTTTTAGTTTGATTTGCTCGAGGACTAGCAAAGTCTAAGTGTGGGGAATTTGATAGGGTGTAGAATACATCCTATTTATTATCTATTGTTTATGCTTTCTTTGTTATTTTTCTTGTAAATTATGTATTTTACGCTTGTTTTGAGTTTTATAGCTACTTTGGAGTCGCACGGAGGAAAAGAAGAAGAAATCACCCAATTTGAGCCAAAAGGGCGAAAAGGTCATTTAACGGGCGATTGATATATGGAGCCCTCTTGAGGTTAAGGGACAACTCTTATGGAGGAGCACTAAAGACAGCCAACCACATGTTATGGGGCATTCATTGGGGTACCCCTTATCTGATGCAGAGGGGTGTCATTATCCAACCCCAGTTCATGACCTAAATCGAGAGAAGATGTTTCTCTCATTCATTCATTGTTTTCACTCGAAACGAGAGATGAAGTGGGCGGCCATGGATCGATCTGTAAGAGAGATAACATGGGAAGAGAAATCGATGAGAGGAAGTGATGAGAGCCGAGATAGATTGGTGATTCATGAGATAGGAAGTCTTTGCGCATTGGAATTTGAAAGCAGTATTGATCAGAGATGAAGAACAAGGTCTTAACAGAGTAAAGAAGATGTTGATTATCATGGGAGAGTGATTCAGAGGTTTATGACGATTTTCGAATCCGAGAACGCAAAGAAGGAATGGGTTTGTCACGAATTGATGATTGAGACAAATTTCACAAGGAATGAAGAATCGTTGATGTCGAGAACCTATTGCAGTTAGGGTTTTGATTTCTGAAATTGAAGAATGAGCAGCAAAAGTTGAAATTGAATTGCCATGGATCTGGAACATGAACATATGCTGTTGTTGTTGCTGTTCTTGAGGGGAGATAAGTTTGATGCTGAGAATGATTACAAGGTGGAGGAGCAGTGGCTTGAAATGGCTGAGCTTCCAACAAGGAGATTATCTCGTCAAGGATGATTGTGATACTGGTGCACAGGGAGTCACAGCTGATTGCAGGGTGTAGAGATGAGCTGTGAACTCAGGAGGTGGTACACTGATTCTTTTGCAGGTCTGTGGGAAAGAGAAAGGAATGAGTGATGGCGTAAGGTTCTGGGATGCTGGAGCTTTGTATGAATGGTGTTGGTACTGATGGAGTGAAGCAGGTGACCCTGAGTTGAAAACGAAGGTTGTGGCAATGGTTAGGAAGATGGCAGAGGCTCATGGTACTGTGGTACTAGGCCTGAGATGTAACTGGTGCAGCTGAGGTTTGCAGTGAAGATTGGTAGGTGACAGTGAGGCAGTTAGCGGCGAAGAAAGGAGAAAACAGTGTGGTCTGTCAATAATTGTGGTGGTTTAGTTGGTGCTGTGTATTGGTGGTCATCTAAGTTTACAGGGAATGAAGGTGTTACAGGCAAGGAAATCATATTGCAGCTGTGACTGAGGCTGGAGTCGAAGCTGGTAATGTTGTTGAGAGTGATGGCTTACCTGAATTACAGATGACAGAGAATTGGGTGCAGTTTTGGTCTGACAGATGATTGCAGCTGCAGTGGTTGTTGCCTGGTGTTGAGCAGTAATGGAATGACTTTAAGTGGCTTGAAGCTGTGTAGCAAAGCATTGCAGGAATTGGTTGTGTTTGCCAGAAGCTATGGCTGTGAAGCAGATGGAGTCATTTATTTGTGGTGATGTTGCTTGCAATGGGTATGGAGCTGCAGTGGCAAGGAAGAAGAGCTGGTTATGATGAAATGTGCTGAATGGGTCTGTGGCTGGTGTTGCTGTGTGAGAGCAGGTGCTTGTGATATGTGTGGTGGTTGTGGCCTGATAGCAATGCACAAGATTGATTGATGGCAGCTGTGCAGGTGCAGTGTGTTCTGCAAGTGTCGTGCTCTGCTAAGAACTGGGATGAGATACAATGGATTATGATTTGTGGTTTTTCTCAGAAGATTCAGATAGGGTTTGTGCCTGGCACTGGTGCTTGTGAAGAACAGTGCAGGTCAAGGTTTGTTGCTCTGAGAGTAGTTCAGTGTGGTGATGGCTGTGCTGCTGCAGGGAGCTAGATGAGGTTATAGAGAAGCTACAAACTGGTAGATTAGGAATGGCAGATGAGGCATGAATCTGAGGATTGAGAAGCCATTGGCAAGACAAGGAAGGAATTGGACTGAGCTGAGCAAGAAAATTGAGCTGTTGTAAGTGAGTTGCAGCTGTGAAGAAGGCAGGCCAAGATGGCTGGAAGGGAAGCACTGGTGCACCATCTTGGTGCAACACAGAGTTCTGGCCTGTGCAAATGGCCTTGGCCAAAACCAACTAAGCCACTCAGATGAGTTAGTTGATTCGACTCAGATTTCTGACTTAGCTGACTAGAACCAGCTGACTCACCCTGACTCAATGATCTGACCCGATTTGACTCACATGCCTTGACCCGAGTTGACTCGACCGATCCGACCCGTTGACCGGTGACCGGGTTGACTTTGCCGGTCACCTGAGATATTTTACGGTGACTATTCCGGACGGATTCCGGCCACAATCCCAGTTTTCCGGCGACCAAAATTCCAGAATTTTCTATGGACTTCTCTCATGGGTGTGAAGACTTGGGCTTGGAATTGGATGGAGAATTGGACTCAAATTTGGAAAGAGAAGGTGGAAGAGTTGAGAAAAGCTTGGATTTGGAAATTGAATTGCAAAAGGAAAAGGATTCTATTCCTTGGAAGATTTGGAGAATGTTGAAGCCTATAAATAGAGAAGTGGTCTACAACTTCTACATACATCTCTACACACACACCTCTCTACACACACATCACTTGTGTTTTTGCTTGCTTTTCTAAGATTCTTCTTTTTAGTTATTTGTGTGAACTCTTGAAAATTCTCCTTTTAATTATTATTTGTGTGAATTTCAAAAACATGAGTAGCTAAATTTCTTATTGATTGAGGATGAATTCCTAGTTCTTAACATATGATTTAAGTTTTTGTTTTCAAATTCTATCTTGAAGTTTTTCACATAATTATCGTTTGTTTTTACTAATAGGAATGATCTTAAAGACATTCATGATTGATTGATAGATTGTTTGGAGTGCACGCTAAATTGATTTGTTAATTTGATCTAAAGCTAGTGAAAGTTAGGAGATAAGTAATCGTTTCTTGACTCTTTACATAAGTAGCAAACACGAGACCTTGCGGAGGGATTCCGTGGAGCAATTGTGTGTAGAAACAATGTTAGCAAGTAGACCTTGATCTAAGAGTCTAACTACTAATATTAACCTAATAAGTTCATGAATCTTAATGCGTTTATTTAAATTACATCTAGAGTGAGCTACTACTAGGTGGTTTGGTAAATAGAATCCGGTAGGCGAGAACTTCCGTGTCCGGTGATACAAGGGATTTAGGGGTTTAGCACTGAGCTAGCTGCTTTACCTACGGGTGGTGATAATTTGTGACTAATAACGTGTAGAAAAGAACATAACTTTAATCATTGTTTCGTAACGAATAAGAATTCCTTGATCTTGTCTCTCTTATTGTTTTCAACTTTCGATTTTAATTGCTTTGTTTATTTTCTTTTGCTTTTTACACCCCCCTTTCGTGACAACTTTTACAACTAAGATCTCTTGCTCCTCGTGGGAACGAACTTGACTTCCATTATATTATTTCTAATTGAGTGGAAATATTGAATTAATTTGATTGCACCTACGACACGCATCAGAGATCGATTTATCTATCAGAATAGACGTATCTGTGGGAGACAGGTTTGTTTATAAGTCTTCGACTTTGGGTCGTACCAACTCTTAGTTGTGGGTGAGATCATCTAAGGGAATCAAGTGCGCATAATCCGGCTTGGTTCTAGAGGCGTAAGGAACGCGACTGTACCTTGATCGGTGTGAGACTTGGTTAAGGCTCAATTACATTCCAAATCGAAGTTATCTTGTAGTAGGCTAGTGTCTCAATTCGCTTAATACAAAATGTGGTGTTCAAATATGGACTAGGTCCCGGGGTTTTTCTGCATTTGCGGTTTCCTCGTTAACAAAATTTCTGGTGTCTATGTTATTTCTTTTCCGCATTATATTTGTTTATATAATTGAAATATCACAGGTTGTGCGTAGTTCAATCAATTGGTAAATCTGACCTTTGTTTGTTGGATATAATTTGATTGACACTTGGGCATTGGTCGTTGGTACCATCCAAGTTATTTCTCATATCAACCGGGCTTACAGATTTCTATATGTTCGATTGCATATTGTATTGAGAAATTGAGATATAACTCTTTGATATCTTTCTTGGTTGAGATGGTGCTCTCGGAATTATATTGTAGTTAGTCCATACAGATTGTCGAATGAATTATTGGGTGTAGTTGTTATACCCCCGCTTTTTCAACTTGTATCCTCGGATAAAACTTCCATAGCTTTGGTTTGATATTCAATTAGTTCAGGTAGAAGATCAAGCTATAAATATGAAAATATAGCAAGGGATTAGTAAAATATGCATTTGGAAAAGAAAAAAAAACTTACGATTTGGAAATCAAACCATATACAAGCGTACGGTGGGGAATCACAAACTGTAAGTTTCCCAGAGAAATTCTACGGAGTAAAAGATAAACCGTAAAATAAGTCTACTATGGGCTTTCCAAGACGTAAGTTTCCCTTGGATCACTTACAGTTTGGAGTACGCATCGTCAAAGCATTTAATGCTTTTATGCACCTACGATGATGTTTCACACTGTAGGTTAACCTACAGTTTGGAGTTTATATGTTCCAAACCGTATGTTCTGGGTTCAAAATTTTCTACAGTTGTGAAGGGTGAATTTTCCAAACCGTATTGTCTACCTACGGTGGTATCGATGAATGTTCCACACCGTATGTGGCTTACGGTTCGAATTTAGGGGTTTTCAAAAAACAAAAAAAAATCCAACTTTCTACATACTTCATGAGATTAAAAGAAGAAAAAAAATATTGTTGTTGGAGCTAAGTTAGAGTCATACCTCACTCTGTTGAGCATTTGGTTCTTGATATTTATCTTCTTTTGGTTTTTCAAATTCATAATAGTGTTCATATTTTTCATGTAACGGTTGAGTTAGAAATTCTTGATTATCTATAGGATTTGGAGGATTGTTGTTTGATTTGGTAGATGAGGATTCACCTACCTCACTAATATCTTACTAATACCACTCATTTGGATTGAGAAAACCTAAATTTCTAGGTTTTTCAAACTTTTTCGTCTTCCTTCACTCTTAAAACAAAAAACATAAAAAAATTGATGTTTGATTTTCAGACACTAACAATAAATCAAATAATTAGTCTAATCTAATGATTAATATTATTTAGTTTAATTACAGTAATAATTCCATATATTAATAAAAATATCAGAGTCCCAACTTCGGCCAGTTATAAATAGTAATAACCTGCATATTTTAATATTAATAACTTTCTCTAGTCCCGTCATAAGGAATTTACCTTCATATATTAATATAATCGTCAATATTGGAAACTTATAGAGCTTGTTACCTCAAAATTTAAGATGAAACAAAATACTTACTATAGTTGTTTGAGAAATGGATGTAAATTTTTGGCTTCCTATCGCATCTTTTGACTTACGGATGCGTAAGACCTCATCACTATAAACACCTTCTTGTTGAAGACCAAAACATTTACAACTTGTCGAGAATGTTTAAAGTTTCTTGGCATGAAACATTTGGCATCTTTGTATTATCATCATCAGGATTATCTCCCTCATTTTCTTGTCTAATTCCATCGTTCTTCGATTAAAGCATATACGACTTGTTGCTCATTTGTATGATTAAGGAAGGCATTCATATCCATTATCATTTACATACTTTGAATTAGCAAAAAACATATTTTTTTTTTGTATGCCTCCCTATATTAATAATTTTGTAAAGTCCCTGGGCTATTAATATATGGAGTTTTTACTGTAATTTTATAATTCATAGAGGACATTTTAGCCATTATAGAAAATAGTTGGATAGGGGGATTTGTTGATTATTATTTGGAACCCAGGTTTTGTCAACTTGTGAGCCCTTAAAACCCAATGTTTGGATCCCCTATAATAGGATTCTAAAATATACCCATTAGTATACTTATTTTTGAAATCGATATCGATCCTAGTAGTTCCAACAACGGTGTTGAGATCCTTGGGAACATATTTCTGCTTGGGTATGTGAAAACACCATAATTTCATATTTTACGAATCACGCAGAACTTATGCCTCCGGCGTGTAAGTTTCTATTTTCCCTCTGAACTCTGGGAGTGTGTGCTAGTACTTCATCGGTTCTTTAGGAGAGCACAAAGAAAGCTTATGTATAATTTAGAGGGTTTGTCAACATCTAGGGTACCCGGTCTACATCGGCAAGCTGGGGTATTTTTCTCTTTTTGTTTTTCTATTTCTCTCTCTCTTATGTTTATTTCTTTATATGTTATTAAAATTTTAGTTACTTGATCAGGTTATGAAAGTTGCGACGTTTGAATGTTCCGAAGTGATTCCGGAGATTTACTTTGTTTTTTTTTAATAGGAAAGAAGATACATAAAGAACTTAAACTTAAACTAAATTTACATAAGAGGATTATTTCATGAGATCTCCAAACGCGGGAGCGGAGACTCGATCCGCTGACCTCCTAACCAATTGGGCTAACCCCTGATTGTTCAGAAATTTACTTTGAAGATCGAGGAATGCAGTTTGTGTATTGAAATTTTCTCTCTTTCTCTCTTTCTCTTATATTTACAAGCTATTTTGTGGAGCGACACATCAACAACTGCTCCAACTGGAACTTGAATTTCCCAATGCTTGATTTCGGTGTTTCACCGAACATATTGTTGGATGAAACTAGAGCAAATTTTGCAAGTTTTTTGAACATATTTTTATTTTTAAATCAATCATCAGAACTCTCTTCTAAATCTTGAACTAACCTTAGGCCTTAATTACAAAAATGGTAAAGTTATGGTTTGGTAATGAAGTGTCTAGTACCAGCACATAACACCTTTTCATTCTTTTTGTTGCTAAGTCGCGCATTTTTATTAGATTGGGAAAAAGGTCCAAACGAGATTCGCAAGCAATTAGAAGGAAAAAAAACCAAAGAAAAAAGACCCAAAAGACAGAGCTAGACCCAAAACAAGCTGTAACTGGTTCTGAAAATAAATAAAAAACACTTTTGGATGGGAAAACCAAGTCGAAACATGTACTTTCGTCTAGAAGAACCTGGTCGAAAGTAGGACTTTTTTTCTTCGTGCGTGATTATCAAAATTACTCACGGATATGAAATGCTAACCGTAGGTACCTACTTACGGATGAGAATTCTTATTTTTCCAACCGTGTACCTACTTTACGGCTAGGATTACATATTTTTCCATCAGTAATATATGATTTACGGATGGGAAAGTAAGAACTCCGACCCGTAAACAACTTCAGAAACTTTTTTTTTTAGCCGAAATTCATCGAATTGGGTTTTTTAACCATTCAAAAACAAAAATTAATGATGGGTTTTCTAAGTTTTTTCTTTTTATGATCATCATCTTCACCATAATTTATGAATGGGGAGAAAATGAGGAGATAATTGTTTTTAGTCTTTTTTTATGATCATCATCATGAAATTATGATTATCATCTTCATCATGATTTGTGAATGAGAAGAGAAACAAATTTTTTTTTTTTTAGGTTTTTCTTATAAACATCATTTTTATCATGTTGAAATTATGATCATTATCTTCATGATGATTGATGAATGAGTAGATAGGAGAAGGAGAATAGAATTGATTTAAGTTTTTCTTTTTAATGAATAGTTAGATTTGGGTTAGGGTAATCTTGAATTTTCAAATGGATTAGATCACCCCATATCCAACATTTGAAGTCCCCAAAATCTTTTTGGTTTAAAGCCCCAATAATAGGATTCTTTAGTTATGTTTTCTTCAGTGTTTCGTTAGCGTAAGAGGATACACTTAGGAAATGATTGATATTTAGCTAGGTATGAGTAGGGTGGGTCAGAAAACCCTCACACAGGTCCGCCGCTGAACCCCACAAATAAATTTCAGAGAGGGATTTGTTTTTACATACCGATGGGTTGTAATCAGGACACAATATGAAACGATCTAAAAAAAATTGACGAAGCCGCAACGATACTGGGCGCAACGAAAATTAACTTGTACTTAATAAGTGACAATTCTGCAATATACTTTACTTATGCCTAGTCAAGTCAGTTCAATTCTTGTGCTACAACATAAACATTGCTATACGAAGTACAATATGTCCATACTACAACTGAAAAAAACCAACATCATACACAGTAAAACCAAAAGCTTGAAATAGAAGAAAAACATACCCCTTAAGCTAGGTAATTGTTGAGAAGAGTCGGCATAAAGTTGCTTCATATGACAAAAAACAAAAACAAAATAAATTAAGAATCACTTAATTAAAATAGAAAAAGTTTACTTTTAAAATCGATTATCATTCCCTAAGAAATACATATGTGGTCGGGACTGCTGGCCTTGCTGTGAGGTACTTCAGTATTTCACATCGAACTTGATCAAACTGCATAATTTTTTTTTTTTTTTTTTTACATTCTTTAAGTCTCTAATTGTAAAATAGTAAATTATAACGCCAAAATATGAAATAGGTTATATGACTCACGTGCTTGTGCTCTGCAGGTATGGTATCTGTAAGCCTAACATCAATTGCATCTTGCGATGTACCGCTGTAAATTACAAGGTCTAAATCAAAATACAGTTTGGTAGAAGTCTTTTGTCTCGAATTAAAAGAATTTTGAGTGGGATATGTTCAAACATAGTCAAGCTTATAAAACTCCGATAAACACTTTGAGATGTAATACTAAGAACGTAGACCTTAATTGACGTTTATTCATAATAAGAAAGTGTGAAAGATATACTCCCTCCGTTTCTGGAAAAGTGATATTTTCACTTCAATTTGGCCTATTTTTAGGCTAAAATAAAAAAGTTAAAGTATCACTTTTCCAGAAACGGGGTAGTATTTGCTAGCATTTCTCAAACTTTTACTATGAATTACTAATCCATGCTCAAAAAAAAAAAAAAAATCAAAATGATGATGTAGCTTCGAATAGAAGCAAAAGTTGAGAAATGATGCTCTTGAAATACCATCAAATCATAGAAGAACTGTAGGAACCTCTCTAACCATTAACCAAGCAGTAGATGGATGGTCTCATGGGATGCTGGAAAAACTTATGTCAAAAGGAAAAAAATGTGAGTGTTATTAGAGGAGAAATCAACTCTTTATGGGTCACAATCTTATGTTGGTAAAACTGAACAATGAAGAAGAACAAAATGAAGTCATCAAAGAAAGACCCTGGGTTATTGGTGGTGCTCTTTTTGTTATCCAGAAATATTACTCAAATATTCCTTTAAAGGACTATGTCTCTACACATCAAGAATTCACGTTGCATTTCAAATACTTGAAATTGGAGCATATGAATACAGTGGTAATAAATAAAGCTATTGAATTCATGGGGAAGTATATTTTTACATATCCCAAGAACTGTAGGCCAGGATATAAAAACACTGTCAAAGCAAGAATCAAAATGGATCTAAAAAAACCATTGCATCGAGGAGGGTGATGGATAACAATAACTGGAGATGATGTATGAATTAGATACCACTGGAAGCTGCAACCAAAAATATAGATAACAGATGCTTTGTTGTGGATCACATTGGTGTGACTTGTGCTCACACTGCACATCTATTATACCTGGATAGCTTGTCACATGTTGAATATGATGCTTATTTTAGAGAAGAAGTTGAGGTTTATGAAGGGAATGATGAGAGAGATCAAAATAATTCTTTTTATGAGGGGATGGAAGATGAAGGTTGTTGATGATCAAAGAAAAGACAAAAGAATGAGAAACTCTGAGCTTAATCAAGCACCATCTATGAACCCACACAACATGCATGTCCAACCATCCAATGTCTTAGAAAATCCTAGCACTACAAGTATGGACCAACATGCAGTCGTAAGGATGAACCCAAAAAACTCAGGAACAGGCACAACTGACCCCATACCTATGAATTCTAGAGATTCTGCTCAGGTATACTTCATAAACTCTCTTTTAACAACAAAGTATACCTTCTCGGAATCCAATAAAATAACAGAGAAAAAGAATCCTGCTCAAATCTAGGTTTTTTTTTCTTGAGAAAGGGAAGAGAAAGAGAGAGAAATAGAAGAAAAAAATGATTGACCGATAAAAAACAGATAGTCACCAAAATAAATTATTAGTAGATGAATCATTTCGTGTTCTGCTTTTTCTGGTATATAATTTACTTTAAAAGAACGAAAATGACATAAATCTCGAGAGAAAATTTCTGGAGAATTACCGAGTGAGAGAGGAAATGGGACCCAGTTTTATCCATTCCATATCCAAATGCTAATGTCACTGAAATCTGACCATTCATTGCCCTCACGGGATTTTTCCCGATGTTAAAAGAAAGATCTCGATAGAAAAAGGGGCGATTGTCTTGTTTACATCAAAAGATAAATTGCACCTTTGTTATTTGAATTTTCGCCCCTCCCTCGCCTCCAAAACCACCTGCTCGTAACATGTCTTCCAATATTCAGATGGTTAGACCAAAACAGTCGTATAGAATCATGCTACATCTGAGTACTGTCGGGGTGAAGTGTAAGTACATATTCATGTGTTATGGCTAAGATTTCCTTACACAATGCTTTGTTATCTGGCACACAAATCCTCCCCTTTAAGTATATCGCTCCATTTGTTCCTTGCGTCCAACTTCATGGTGTATCATATGTACCCAACTTCCCTTTTACGTCTTGTAGTCCAATGTCTACCACTTGTGCCTCAATTACCTTCTTCACAATCTTGGGTAAAACCGCGATGTGTGCCAAGTATTATCTAACATCGCCGTGTTCCACTACTAACTCATAATCCTTCATAATTACTAACATTTGTAATGATGCAACAAAACCATATTCCTTTCGACTAAGTGTGTCATCTACAATGTTTTCCTTCCCCGGATGGTAGTTCAAGTTGAACTCGTAATATTTTAATTATTCAACCCATCTTCGTTGTCTCATGTTCAAATCTTCTTGTGTGAAGATGTAATTCATACTCTTGTGATCCGAATAGAGCGCAAAATTTTCACCATAGAGATAATGCCTCCAAAGCTTGAGGACAAATACCACTACTGCCAATTCCAAATCGTGAGTTGAATAATTCTTTTTGTGGGTTTTCAATTGTCGTGAAGCATAGGACACTACCTTTCCTTTCTGCATAAGAATTATAAATGACTCTACTATAAGACCGTCAAGTCTTAATTGGCACCCCACCTACGGATGGCAACCCGGAAGACCGTTTTTTTTTTTTATAACGGAGGCTGAAATATGACTATCCTGACAACGACATTTGTATAAGCACTGAATCTTAGTTATCGAATAATTGTTTAAGAATTTATATTTCATGAATTATTGTTGTTGCTCTTGTCCATGCCTTCATATTTTTACGTCGACATTTCGTACTAAATTTTTATATCCCCTACTCAGTTGTGGCTTACTCTTTTTGGTTTGTTTTCCACATAGTACGAGCATAGATTGCAGCAGTAAACCGGTATGAGCTTACGGCAGGCTTACATATCGAAAGCTAGTATTTGTTGAGTTTATGATATGTGTATCATGAGGTTATCTAGGGTAATTAGTTTTATTTTGGTCCCATGTCATTTTGATTTATTTTTTTGTTGTGTATGTGTTGGGATCTTGTGCAGATTCTTTTTGTGGTTTGTAAATGAAAACTTGGTGGTGTCATGAAAAGAAGTTATTGAAAGTGAGAGGATACCAAGTACACCACCAACTTTTTCGTTCGGCAACCTGTATGGAAAAAACCTAATACAGTTGCAAGTAGACCAACTTAATGATCTTTGATGATATATATATATAT
The DNA here is from genome assembly GCA_023531295.1 of Papaver armeniacum. NCBI lineage: Eukaryota > Viridiplantae > Streptophyta > Magnoliopsida > Ranunculales > Papaveraceae > Papaver > Papaver armeniacum. The sequence goes on along the minus strand of JAJJWW010006288.1, from coordinate 987 downwards.
ATTTTATATCTCTATGTCTTCTCAATCAGAAAATCTGGATGATGAAGTCTGTGAACCTGATTGTAAAGAAGATTACTTGACCGATCTTCAAGATCAATCTATACATATACATATATATCCATATCTGAATTCTACCAAGTATGAAACTTGGTATCTATCTTTCAAGATATTAATTCTACAAGAAATGGGTCTCGTAATCGATCTTAATTATATGGTCGTATCTACTAGAATTAAATACGTACTAGTACATATTCCTATTATAAAGATAAATGATACGTGTTGTGAGTGCAACAAATTAAATCACTTATTTCCACACAATTAACTGTGAAAATACGGGGGTCTAAAAACCACACCCAACAATTCTTTTGGCAATCTGAGAGGACTTACTCCAATACACTTTCTAGAGAATCAACTAGACAGTCAGACTCAATCTAGAGTAAAATATATCAAAGAGTTTAATATCTCTGTTTCACAAAGTAATCAGCAAATCAAACAAATAGAAATCCGCGAGCCTGATTATTATGTGAAACAACTTGAACGGTAGCAAAGACCAATGTCCAAGTGTCAATCAATTTAAATCAACAACCAAAGGTTGGATATTCTAATTGATTTGATCTTAACGCACAACCTGTGATATTTCAATTATATAACAAAATGTAATGCCGAAAAGAAATAACACATACACAAGAATTTTATTAACGAGGAAACCGCAAATGCAGAAAAACCCCGGGACCTAGTCCAGATTGAACACCACACTGTATAAAACCGCTACAGACTCTAGCCTACTACCAATTAACTTCGGACTAGACTGTAGCTTGAACCCTAATCAATCTCACACTGATTTAAGGTACAAATGCTTTCCTTACGTCTCGATCCCAGCAGATACTACGCACTTGATTCCCTTAGTTGATCTCATCCACAACCAAGAGTTTCTACGACCCAAAGTCGAAGACTTAATAAACAAATTTGTCTCACACAGTAAAAGTC
>JAJJWW010006287.1:0-47171 GCA_023531295.1 Papaver armeniacum | reverse complement strand
CACAACAAGCTTCCTCTTGATCGACTTATTTCAAAGCTACTATGCCACGCAGGTTTGGAGACGAGCCGTGTCTTCACCAGCCTCGCCTCAAGTTCATCTTCGTAACCGCTTCGCTCTCGTGATATCGCCGCTTAGACACTCTTCAAACAAAAAAAAAAAAGAGAGAAGGCAGAAGAAGACGAACTCCGAGAAGACTCACTCGATTCGCTTCGTAGATCGACCAGAGGAAGATTCCAAACATCACTGATTCGAAGAATTACTCTCCCTATCTCTCCGGGACTCTGAGCTTCATCCTTCTTGGGTTCTCCATCGTCCGTGCATGTGCTCAAGACCGACACCTCCGTCTCTGAAGGGTCATTTTTCTGATAACTTGCAAGCTCGGTAAAGGCATTCACGCCGCCGAGACCTCTGGACGAGATGCAAAGGCGGATGCTCGTAGAAGGAAAACAAGGATATGCACGATCTAAATAAAGTCAAGAGGAAAATCACACATACCCGCAGTAGCTGGAAGAACTCAAAAGCTCAGAGAGATGTCGTAACTCCGACTGGAAACCGCCCGACGATTTTTAGACCTTCGCTCATTCGCTGGGGACTGTCCGCGTCCGACCGACATGGATTTTCATTTTCGGCTAAAGAAGCATCCTCAACAACGAATGCTTTGTTAAAATCGCGGCGTAAGGCCTACCACGGGTGATTCTCCACTACGAGCTTCACAAATTCTCGGATGACAAGGAATTCACTCTGCTGTAACGTGTTATACTCGAGGTAGTCGAAGGATTCTGCTTCCAAGCAAGAAAGGGATACTTTTGCCCGCACTAAGAACACTAGCATCGAGAACGTCCTGAAGTGAGTCCTCCGGAGTTACCAGCCGGACTGAACGAGAGGGATCCCTTGGTCGAAACCCATATGCCGAGCCGCTCTGATCAATATTGTAGGAGATCAGTCGAGCACTGATCCTCAAGAAAGACTAGATATAACCGCATCGTACAACTTTGCATGAATACAACCTCGCCAACGCCTGTGTTCCCTCTCGGTCGTAAAGCAAAGACATGTTTGGAGCAGAAGCAAAAGTATTAACCTCGGACTATGGATGTACACATCAAAGCCCATGGACTGAAAATTAATAGCCGCATGAATTATCGAGGAAATCATCTAGGTTTGAGCCAGCCTTGGATGCCTATTCGACCAACGAAGTATTCTCGAGCCACCCCAAGATGCGGGAGTGAAGCCAACGGCTTAGAGCGTATTTTCAAAATTCTCCCATAGCCACGCCTCGGAGAAAGCAACGTGAACATACGAGTCCACTTTCATGTAACATTTGAAGCGCGATGTCCATAGCCGTATGATCCAAGTTGTGTAGCAGAGAACCTGAGAAACAAGCCACCAATGGGGAGAACGACTCTTTTCGCCAATCTTATAGCAAAATTGATGAGTTCTCGCCTTATCTCCTTTTACCATGAGCCATCATCGAAACATCCCGAGACAACCAAAGAGCCAAGAATGCCGCGACATGAGTGTACTATTCTTTCGATCCGTGCCAGCTCATCGGGAAACCATTGAGACATCCACCAGATATAGAAACACTTCATCTCGCTTCTTTCGAACAAACCTTTCGACTTCGCAACCATGGCAATACGCATTTTTTCTTCATCATCCGACAACTTGATGTTAAGGTTTCTATTCATGGGAAGATTCACAGATGGCCACACTTTCTAAGGATATAGTCATTTCTCCCCACCTGCATATGGCTGGTGAGTATCCTGACACCACCTGGAGATGAAAGCAACCAAGCCCTGGATGTCTTTCCTAATTTGAAGTGATGGTGTCGTGACAACGATCAATGATTTGCGCCTTGGTCAAACTATCTCTACACAATCTTGACTTATCATAAATTGCATCCATTCATCAAAGGAACGCAATGGACTCACGGAGATTTTGAAATCAATAAGAGAGGCGGAATACTCTTTCCTCTCAAGACAAAACCGATATACATTTCCGATGGAACCACCGATCCTCCTCACTCTCCTGACCGGCTTAAGAATCGACGCATGTTTAAGATGACTTCTCCGCGTAAACTATCGTGAAGAACTCATCACCACGCTGACTTGGAATTACCAACATCCTTTGGTATGCTACGTAAATTGTTGACATCCTAACGAAAATTCTCTTACGCTGCTTTCGCTCCTCCGCAGATAACTACAATGGAGCAATATGAGGAGAAATTATTACTGAGTAAGTGCATGGAAATGATTTTATCGGACGCAGGGAGCCATCCTGATGCAAACCAATTGGTCTAAAAATCATTTTACACATACGCGAAGAAATGGGGACTGACAGACTCAGACGCTACCTTATGCAATGGAAATTGCACACTGTCTAGGCAGCGCGCTCACCACGGGAACCATGCACACGACCACACCAAAAAAAAGGGGAAACCCTAAAAGCTAGATTTTCGCAAGAAGGGAGTAACAATGCTCGCGGCACACCTACTTTGCACAGTAATTGAGGCGGTCAACATTGCTACGCTGTATTCACGCCTAAATACTACTACGAGCTCGTGAAAAACATACCTACGGCCCGAATTCACGCCAACACGTAGGACAACACTTTCTACAAGGTCATGAAAAAGGCACGCCCACAACTAGGGTTCGCACTCAACACAAGAAAGCAAAAGGAAGCAAGTTAAAGAGGAAGTGCGAAGACATACCTAGTCCGCTCGTCCGCTGCACTCGCTACCACACAACAAGAGCAAAAAACATAAGGACGACGAGGCGTGAAGTAAAGGGAGAGGCCGCCCTCCTTTTATAGACGTGATGCTTGGGAGTTCGAATAAGGAAAAGACTTCCTATTTGAGTCAAGTAAGGAAAAGAGGCAATCGGGCCCGTGAAAATAAATCACCAAGCGCGTCCACGCCATGCCTTGGCCCCACCACGCCAAGCCGTCTCGCGCTCACCTTGGCCCTACCACGCCAAGCTCACGCACGCCTTACTCACCGAACCGCGCCTACCGTGACCGCACCACGCCGAGCCGACTGCTCCATTGCCGTGGCTCCACCATCCCAAGATATCCGTGCCATGACTTATCACACCAAAGACTAACTCACCTGAGCCAGCATATGACGCTTTCTAACTGCAACCAAGACGATGAGTGACCATGCACTAAACCGACGATTCTCATCTCACCACTTCGCGTCCACACCACAAATAGAAACTATGCAAGGCCGCCAACACGTGAAGCACAAACTCTCTTCACCTCTCGAAAAGGTTATTCGGACCTTTCCCGACCATCTTATCACGCTTGCTTGTTTCGATTTCTCGTCCTAGCTCTGTCACCATCTTATGCTTACCTCGCAACGAAGCTCCCGCCCGAGCTAAAGCGGGACTTAATGTTGATGGTGGTTTTTACCAGTGGTTAAAACGTAAAACCGCTACATCTAATAGTGACGTCATTATGACCATAAGCACATTTATTGAACCCTTTAATATGTTTGCAGAAACATACCAGGTACTTTTTTTTAATACCGATTAGGGTTCTGATAGGCCAAACTCTAATTCCCACACCACATGTGCCAACGGGCAAAACCATGCCGCCACGCCTACCGCGCAGGGCATTGCCAACCATGCTAGCCGCACCACCGTGACAATGGCAAACCATGCCAGCCACGCCGTACCGCTAAGGCATGCCAACCATGTCTAACCAGCACCACCGCCAATGGCAAGCCGTGCGCCCACACCTACCGCGCTAAGGCATGACAGGTAGCCGCACCGCGTACCAATAAGAAACCATGCCGACCACATCTTCTCAGCTAAAGCATCCCAACCATGCTTGCCGCTCCAACACGCCATGCACAACGTCGGTTGCCAAAACAAAGGCTCCGCAACAATCTACGTACCATCTTTCCATCTAAGACGAAATCTTAGTCGCCCAAGGTTACCAGTAAAACGCATGGTAACCTTTAACCCAAAACCCTAGCTTGGTCACGATCCTAGTCTGGTCACGCCAAACCCTTGGCCCCATCATGCCAAGCCAAACCGCACCTTGCCTTGTCCCTAGTCATGCTAGCCGCGCCGATGTGCCAACAACATGCATAACCCTTGGCCCCACCATGCCAAGCTAAACCGCACCTTGCCTTGGCCCTATCCATGCTATCCGCGCCATGTGCCAACGCGGATGCCAAACCTTGGCCCCACCATGCCAAGCCAATACCGCACCTTGCCTTGGCCCTAGCCATGCTAGCCGCACCATGTGCCAACAGCATGCTACAAACCTTGGCCCCACCATGCCAAACTCAACCGCACCTTTCCTTGCGCCCTAGCCATGCTAGCCGCACCATGTGCCAACTAAGATGCCAAACCCGCCCCACCATGCCGACCAAATGCCTTGCCTTGCCCTAGCCATGCTAGTCGCAGCATGTGCTAACCTGGCATGCCAAACCCTTGGCCCCACCATGCCAATCTAAACCACACCTTGCATTGCCCTAGCCGTGCTAGTCAGCGCCATGTGCCACCACGTCATGCCAAACCCTGGGCCCCACCATGCCAAGCCAAACCGCACCTCGCCTTGGCCCTAGCCATGCCAGCCGCACCATGTGCCAACGACATGCCAAACCCTTGGACCCACTATGCCAAGCCAAACCGCATCTTGCTCTCGGCCCTAGCCATACCAAGGTTACCGGACGATACATGGTAGCTCAGTTCGAATGCCTAAGTTCTTGCCACACGCTAAACTATGCCATGCTAACGGCATCCAACCTAACGCGCCACCATTCGTCGCCTTCCTACGCGGCTAAAATACAAGGCGACGACAATCAACTGCCAACTCTTCAATCCCGTGGAGAAAATCTCTACATCCAAGGTTACCCAGACGACGCATGGTAACCTTTGCCCGAAATCTAAGTTTGGCCACGCTAAACCATGCCAATGCCAACGGCGATGCCAACCTAGCTGCTGGTCACCATACTGGGCTCTTCCTACGCTGGCTTACCGAAAATAAAGGCGTGCGGCAATCAACGGTCCCCCATTCAATCCCGGAGAGCAATCCTAGCCATCCAAGGTTGCCAGACGACACATGGTAACATTTGGCCCGGAAGCCTAGAGTTTGGCCACGCCAAACCATGTCATGCCAATGCATGCATGCCTGGGGACGCTGCCACCATGATGGGCCTTCCACGCGGCTACCAAACTGAGCGTGCGCCGATCAACTGCGCCCTTCAATCCCGTGAGCAACTTAGCCATCCAAGGTTACTGGACGCACGCATGGTGACCTTTGGTCTGAAAGCCTAAGTTTGGCCACGCTAAACCACGCCATGCCAACGCATGCCAACCTAGTCGCGCCACCATGCTGCCTTCTACGCGGCTACCAAAAACGTAAACTGTGCAACGGCCAACGACTATCTTTCCTCTTGAGATGCAAAATCTCGACCGTCGATGGTCACTAAGCTAGCAAGTTCTCAAGCGCGACTTAAGGTAAACAACAACATATGTACATGCTTTTCATAAAAATATTCGAGACATCAACACATATCACAAACTCGGGGGATCCTATTTGGGTATTGGGTTTGGCGGTTTACAGCGGCGGCGTGGCGTACACTACGCCAGTCATAAGGAAGTGTCATAAGATGAGGCAGTTAATAAATACAGGAGTTAATGGTGAAACGTTCTTTTACGGAACATCAATTCCATGCGTTAACGGTTTTATGGAACATCAATTCCATGTCAATTCGTTACCACCTTCTCCCATTTACTCACCCATTTTTCCATTCCTTAGTGAGACCAGAGGACGCTTCACTTCGACTGTACTACAATAGGTCTTACCTATTTCCACCGAACTAAGTTCGAGCCAGGAGCACACACCACTCGTAAAACGCCACAGCTTTTCATACGTAGATCCCCACTTTCGCATGTACAAGTTGTAACGACAATACTCTTCCGAATCAACTATTCGCGTTCTCATCACTTCCTTGCTTCTCCCTAAAACCAATCCATCTCTTCCAATTTGTGACCAAACAAGTCTAGAACGACCATTTCTGGTTTAGGCCGGACTTGTAAGTGATTGATCTCTGAATCTAAAGTACTTCTTGTAGTACATTGTGTTTGGAGTTTCAAATTGCTTTCTCAACCACACCCCAAATTACTAACTGCAACAGAAACTATTTTCACCCACAAACACTGTGTTAATGACTTAAAGACTTCATCGCCGGAATGCAGTTTCTCGTAATCGATACTACTTTCAGAGATTTGGTCTTGTTGTTTCACCGTACAGCACAATCTAACACGTGGGTTTTGATATTTCAGATATCTCCGATAGGCAAGATGGTAAAAAATTAGTCACAAACATCTTCGCCCATCGTTTGTGATTCCATATAATATTCTTCTTTCACAAGGCCATTAAGACTGGGTCACGGGTGGTGATTGATAATATTTGTAGTTGTTCTTCGAAGGCAAGTCCCGGTTATCAATTGGTCTCCTCGTCACCTGATTTATCAAAAGACTAACAAAAACTCAAGTGTAGGTAAGCATTGTGGAAGACTTGATTTATCTATTAATCAGTAGGACTTTTTCAGATACAACTTTTTTATTAAAGTCTTCACTTTTGGGTCATAGCAACTTTAGTTTTTGGGTAGATTAACTAAGGAATCATGCACAGTATCCTCGGGATCGAGGCGATGAGCATAACTCGTACCTTGGATCATGCGAGATTGATTGGGTCAAACTACATACCTGGACCGGGTTAATTTGAGTAGGCTAGTGTCTCAGAATGTGCCTAATATAGTGCAATGTTCAACTGAATAGGTCCCGGTTTTTCTCGCATTTGCTTTCCTCGTTAACAAAAATTTGATGTCTGTGTTATTTGTTTTCCGATTATATTTTGTTATATAATTTAAATATTGTAGTTATGCGTTGCTCAATCAATTAGAATATCCGACCTTTTGGTTGTTGATTTAAACATTGACACTTGGATATTGGTCTTTGGTACCATCCAAGTTATCTCTTGATAAAGACTCACAGATTTCTATTTGCTCGAGCATATATCAAATCGAGAGATTAGATATGAACTTTGATATAATTTTTATCTGGACGAGGTCCTGACCGTCTAGTTGATTCTCTAGAAAGTATATTGAGTTTTTCCCTACAGATTGCTAATCGAAATATTGGGTGTGGTTGTTGTACCCCACTTTTTCAATTGGGTATCGGAGCATGCAAACACTGGCTTAAGACCTTACAAGTCTGTGTTTGTGGCAATCTGAGTCCTAGGAAAGAATCTCTTCTACGCATACCAAGATGTCTTCTAAAGCTTTTGACTAAGTGCCAAATGTCCCTGGAATGCGTCGAAGGATTACTCCTTTAGTTGATTCTTCCGAATCCCGAGTGTAAGAAGAGTGTTCCATCTTGTGTTGGCATATATCTCTCGATGAGACATTGGGCACTATGGAAAAAGTCTGAAATGGAGCTCATGAGATCTCTAAAACTCATTGAGATTATTGATTTTCGGTGATCATAGTACGCTTTCGATGAATTTTAAAAGTCTCTTGATCGTTGAACGTGAACTCTATAACATCATTGCGTCCTTCTCTAAGAATGTTGAAAAACTTCTCCAAGAAACTACTCTACAAGTGTGAAAAATTAGTGTTCTTGAGAATATTGTCAAGGAAGACTCAATTAGAGAAAACGCTTTGATGAGACGCATTCATCGGATCTTAATGCGGACTTCGTGTCAAAAAAGAGAAACTAGAAGCATCTCTTACCTAGCCTCATGAACAAGTGCGGATCCTTGGAAAAGGAAAACTTTGTCTTAATGGAGAACTTCTTTTGTACAAACTAATTCTCATGAATTACAGTCATGAAGAAATGTTCTCCGGAGAAGATTGTGTCAAAGAGAAGTTTACATGACTTACAATCTTCTCATATGGATATGAAGTTAAAGCAGATGCCAATTATTACTCCTCCCACGAAACCGTACATTTACGTGGGAAAAAAATCACTATGCCATCCATTTTTTTGCTAGGAGGAAACAAATTTCTAAACTTCATAATTTGCTTCTTTCATCGTCAATGGAATAAATATTCAGTCGACTACCGTAAAGGAATCCATGCCCACGTGAAAACCGTAAAAACCTCATTTGATTGGGGCCGACTTTTTAATCGGGGGCCATGACTTTTTTATTTGCACCCCAAAATTTTGAGGGGCGTATTAATCCGATATTGAAAAGACTGTTTTACCCTTTACTAAACACAAATCTTAAAAATCAGCTTAACCCTAATTAAAACCCTTAATTTGGCCCCAATTTCATATACCCTAAATCAGTTTCCTCTCCTCCCATTTCTCTTCATCTTCCTCTCCTCCCCTTCTCTTCTCCACCACCACCATTAACGACTCCGCCCGAGTTTTTTTTTCTTCGACCGATTCATCGTTTAATCGTCGATGTTAGAAGAGAATCGACGATTAACTTCTTCTTCAAACATGGCTCGTACAAAGCAGACCGCTCGCAAAGCACTTCAAATCCCCAATCTCCTCGACGCCGTGAAAGGAAAAGTTATCGAGGGACGAACTCCAAAACCCAAAAAATCGAAACCCAAAGAAGATATGGGTCCAATTAGAAGGTATGTGAACTTAAACCCACCTTTATGCGTTTTTTAGTTGTGTTTTGATTGCGAATTTGAGTCCGGTAAATCAAATTTTGCGGTTTCGCTTAAAGGGTCGTTAGTGTCGTAGTGGATACCCCTAACGACTTTTCATTTGCATGCTTATTTTATGAAAAATCGTTAGTGTATTAGGTTGAAGATGACGACCTAATTCTCGCTACTTCGACATTTTTTTGCCCTAGAATAGAGTCGTTAATCTTTTATGTTGCGATGACGACTCTTGTTTGCCGACCCTTATTTATTACCTAACGACTCTAGATGGAACTCGAACAACCCTCTGCTCCAAAAATTGATAGTGTCGTCATCTCATTTCCCTTGAGTCATCACTTAAGTATGTGCCTAGAGTCGCCAATCCAAATCGTAGGATCGTTATTAATTTTTTGACGACCCTTTGTTTTTTGAAAAGGTCGTCATCATATGACTTTGAGTCGTCACATGATATACAAGGGTCGTTTGTGTTTTAGATTATCGTATTGACGACTCTTTTTCTGATAACCATAAAGTTGATGTCTTGTTGGGTTTTTTTTGTTTTTTTGTTTCAAACCAAATGCAGAACCAAAGGCAAGGTTCCAATGAAGATAACTCCACCTTCCAAACCTCCACGCCATGATAAATACTTACTTGCCGGTCCATTACGCTGTAAGAAGCCGAGTGAGGTATCATTTTCTATCACCGAACCAAGAGACAAAGGTAATGAGTTGTCGGAATTCATCGGAATCGACTCTCCTGTTATTTCCGCTTAGCAGTAGTGGTGAAGAAGAAGAAATCCAAGAAGAGGAGATACAAGAAGATCCTCCCGCATTTGAGGTGAAGAGAAGTAGAGAGTGACAATGATGATGAAGATAATGTTAGTGGTGATGATTCCGATGATGGTAATGGTGATGATGATGAGGAGGAAGGGGATGGAGGTAATAATGGTGGTCATGAGGAGGAAGAGGATGAAGGGGATGATGTTGGTGGTAATGATGATGAAGAGGATGATGGTAAACAAGATGTAGAAGTCAAGAACAAATGCAAAGCCGAAGCCTCTGAAAGAGGGTTAAGAAGGATGGAACCGATATTGCACCGAGCGCGAGACACGTTCCCGCGCCTCGCTTGATGTTGGAGCCTCTTCAAGTGGTAAACCAAGAGGAGAACCTAGAGATGGGGGCAAAGTTCTATTTGGATATTCGGATCGTGGGCTCATACAATCTATGAGACAATAGTAAGAATCCCAACTTTGCTTGCTATTTGATTAGTTGGTTGATATTACTTTTCTCATATGTTTTTTAATATTTAATTGTTTATTTTTTGCAGGATCATAAGAATGCCGCACGTCTTTTCGTGCACCAATCTTCTTTTAAGAAAATGGAGTTGTGGCCGCTAACAGTGAATGTGCAAGAGTTAGAGAATATGTTGAAAACTCCTGGTTTGTACAATGCCGTTGTGAACTCGTGATTGCGTATGACAAGGTTGCAGATCTAGTTTCGTGAAAGGTATTACGCCAAGTCGACACATTCCAACTTCCTTTTGGCGAGATGGCATTGACTCCCGATGATGCAAACAAATATTAGGGGTGCAGCCGAGGGTAAATCAACCAAAGGAGAATTTCAAAGAGAAGGCCTAGTTGGGATGAAATTTATACATGGACCAAGAACTTGTTTGGCTGGGATAAAGAGAAGACTGATGGGCTTTTCGTGTTTAAACTAAGTACCCGAAGAAAGAGTTCAAACTTGTGGACATTAGGCGGATGTTTGCCGGGTACCAAGAGAAGGAAAAAAAAGGAGGTCTCTCTCGATATGGAATGTCGTTATGCTATGCCGCTTATTTGTTGTATCGTCCTGCGCTTCTGCCAGTATTTCCCGACAAAAAGGTAACAGGGTGAGCGCCAACCTTCTTCGCTTTTGACCCCTTAGAAGATGTGAACAAGTACTCTTGGGACCGCCATAGTTGCACATCCGAATGGTCACTTTCCTGGGATCTCGAACGAACTTCTCAAATTAATGGGAATTTGGCTCTAATCCAGTATTTGGATTGATGAAAGTTGTCTTTTTTAGTATGTTTTTTTCCTTTGATATATTTTTATGTTTATTTGATTGTTTAAAATAGTTATAGTGTGGATTTATGATCATTTCCCTCACTTTGTTCAAAGACAATGAAGATGTGAAAATCAACTCAAAATGGAGCCTGTGTAGTCCAACAGAACCCGTTGGTTGTACTCCTGTTCTCGTGATATGGAACAAACCGATGCCTTGATAGAAATGCGTAAAAAACTTGACAACATCACTGCGGAAGAGGTAATCTTTACTCCTTACAAGGATGCTAGAGTTGGCGCAATGGAAGATGTCGTGTATTACCATGGCCCTTTGTTTCACCCTAACGGTTTTTCAATGTACAATCCTTTGAGAATCATGCGTCAACTTGGGTTTGTTCAAGATTCACCCGATGAAGACGATGTACCTCGTTCAAGCACAATTTGAACAAATGTGAGGCCGATAAGGATGACATAAAAGTGGTTTATGAACCTGCAACCGATGTCAAGCATTGAATAATAGACATTCTAGCCTCGTAGACATCACATTTTGGGTGCATGTGGATAAAGGTTACGAGGCAACAACGGATTACTATCAATGGTACGAAGGCTTCTCCCATGGTAGGGTAATACGGATCGATCAACTACGGGTAGGAGGACCAACAGAGCATCCACATCTTCTTCTCAGCCGACGGTTTAGAGATGATACTACCATTCTTAAACTAGTGGTGAGTATTTATTTGTGTAATTGTGTTATTCATTTACATACAAATATACGCTCAGGTTCATTAGAATTGTTTTTTTAATGTATATATATATATAGGGAACGAATGAAGCTTTTTGTCAAGGCTTTTGTTGCTCTACCGACAAAGGGGAAGTGATTGATCCTCGCGAAGCAACGCTTGACGCTGATTATCGCACGCACATTGAAAATCCCAATGCAAAGAAGATGTTTGGCCGAGCTGGCCAAGGAAGGTAAGAGGACCCTGAAAACACGTAGCCGAGCACAACAACGTGGTGAACAGGGGCAAAGTAGCCAACATCATGATGAACAAGGTACCCGAGAAGATGGTGGTTCCCTCAAGGCCAGTATACTCGTGGTCCTCCTCCTAAGAAAAGCTCGAAAGTTTCCCGGGTCGGGAAGTAAGGAGGAGGTCGAGGTCGAGATGGTGGTCTTGAGTGAGGAGATGTTACCGTCTACTTGAACTTATGTTTATTTTACTTTATGACTTGAACTTATGTGTTTGTTGAAAACTTATGTGTTTGGTTTGGATGGTTTGTTGAAACTACTTTGTTTTTGGGAAGGATGTTTACTAGTATGTTTGTTAGAATAATGTAGTACTCTAATGCAGTCAAGATTATACATTGTGATAGAGTTAGGGTCGTTAGCTTTGTTGTGTAGCAGAGTAACGACCCTATTTGTGATACACATAGTCGTTAAGTCTTTCAATTAGAAGTCTAACGACTCGTAGGGAAATGAACACAAGATGACCTTTTTTTTTCCTGCATAGAGTCGTTACTGGTTATATTGAAAACAATGACGACTCTTTGTTAGCTAAACACACAGGAGATGAACCATACTTTCTATGGTTAGAGTCGTTATTGATTATATGGTAACCAATGACGACTCTAGGTCAGCAAAACATCCAGGAGATGAATAACATTTTATATGTCTAGAGTCGTTATTTATTTTGTATAAACCAATGACGACTCTTTGATTCTAGTTAACATTTCATCAATCTCGAATTACATAATAGTTAATATGGGTATTCTTGAATTTGACACATCAAATGTTCGTCAATGAACCTTCTCGCTCGACGATACATCGTTGTATATTCTTTGTGGTGAATGAACTTAGTATCCCCATTACGTATTGTCCATAACCCATTGAAACGCTCCACCGAAATTAAAGGAGGAATGTTATATGTTAGTGCCTTTGAAGCATGATGAAAGTATAAATATTAAAGAATTACTCACCTTTTCCTTAAGAGGAGCTCGCGGATGATGGTCGTACACCATATTTCTAACTTTTACATACTCTCTCATTGCACTTTTAATGTAGTTGAATCGAAATGCCAAGTCTCTCCATTTTCGGTTATTAGGATTCATGACGACCGTAGAAGAACTCCTTAACTCTCTTCCAAAACATTGAATAGATTTCATTTGGACGTTCACGAAAGGTATTAGCAAACGATTTAACAAGACACAAATCTTCATACGGTTCCCATTCAGCCATTGCAATTGAAAGATTACGTAGTTTGGTGGAAAATAAAATGGTTTTGGGCTATTTGCTCAAGAGGATGGGGTGGTATTATATAGAAGAAAATCCCAACGGTCGTTTTTTTTGAATTTCACAACATGGGTCGTTAATTATGTGATTAAACTAGTTGACGACTCAAGAGTATATGTTGTCTTCAAACTTAAGGTATAGTCGCCACGAATTAATAAACAGAGATAACGACTGTTTATTAAAATAAATTGAATATCGATTGAAAGGAAACTTGGAATAATAGCATACTAAATATGAATTAGAAGGTGGAAATTCCTTTGAACACATTACATGTTATTCATGTTTCTGGTGCGAGATTCAACTAGCATTGCGGCTTCGATGTGATAAAAAGGCTCTCCTCTCCATTTGGTATATGCGGCCTGGCAGCACGCCTATCCCCTTTGTGCCTCGCGAAACTCGTTGTACTTGGTGCACCATTTCATAACAAGAATCGTCCTATGACTGATGGGGATGGCAAGTAAGGATATCGTAGTTTCTTGTTGTTATTAACGAAAGGACCCAACCAACTTGACTCCAAAATTTAGTATCATGTTGATGTTCTTCATGGAGATCCCTGACGATGTAATAATTTTTAACCCATTCGGTCTCTTCCTCGACTTTCTTGAATCTTTCCCTGAGTTGGGATTGTTCTTCGCTCGTTTTTGGCCTCGCGCAACTCTTCTTCTTCCTTAGTAGGATATGGCGTGAAAGTGTACGGTTTTTTAGTAGGTCGATGCTTTTTTTGCGTATCTCTTCTTCCATTGCCAATATTGATTTGGTTGGTCGCTTGCATCGTCTAAGTATGTTATCAATTGAATTGGTAGTCGATGAAGGATTTTCCATTTACAAACTAAAATTCTTGAGGTGGTTTTCAATTGAATTTGCTCCTGGAAGTGTTCCTCTATATATACAATAGTTACCAACGGCTATTTTTTTGGGAAAAAGTGTATACAAAAAGCCAAGAAGTTTACAGGGTTTTCTTAATAGAGTCGTCCATGTATACACTATAACGATGACGACTCTAGTTCTTAAAACATCCAGAGAACTAGAGTCGTTACTTTGTATGTTTATAGGGATCACGACTCTAAGTATTTAAACATCCAGAGATTTCACAAATTTTAAGGTTAAAGTCGTTAATGTTTAGGTATATATGAATGACGACTCTTAGTTGGAAAAACATCCAGGAGACTGTCAAATTTTCAAAGTTAGAGTCGTTAATGGTTATGTATATATGGATGACGATCAGTATTGTAAAACATCCATTATCACATTTTTATTGTTAGAGTCGTTAATATGGATTATGTACATATGAGACTCGATGGCATTTTTATGGTTAGTGTCAGTTTATGTAAAATGAACATCCAAAAGATCCGTGAGATCACATTTTTTAGGTTAGAGTCGTTAATGTTTATGTATATATGAATGACGACCTTTAGGCTTATAAACATCCAGGAGACTAGCAAATTTTACAGTAAGGGTCGTTAAGTTGTATGTATATATGGATGACGACTCTGAAACATAATTCAAATTACCTATGAGGGTCGTTGGTGGTTTAATCCAACTAGGATAAAACGCATTGTATTCATTAAGCATTCTTCAAGATACAAATATCTGGGTAGAAGATACAACCATTATCAAAAAGTATGCTTAAAATGCAATGCATAGTTGAGAATAAACATCTTCTCTCACGATTCATTTCCCCAAGTCTAAGTAAAACTGGGGTTGGGTCCATAGCATTCCAAATGTTCATTCCATACTCATACCGGTTTGTCCACTCCTTGGTGTACTCTCCCCAATCACCATACACCCGTGGTAGAGGACATTCTTCTGGAATATTCAAGCCTATGTAATGGTTATCATTGACATGTGCCATTACAATTCTTCTTTTCTTTGTCGCCGCCTCGCACCTAGTTTTGAGGGTACGTACATACAAGAGGCTCCGGGAAGCCTTTGTCAATACAATTACAACACAAGTGAATGTGTCCGCCAAAAGTTGGCCACCAAAAGGCATTTGCATCCAAAACTTATAACCGGCCTTCTTCGACCCTTCCTCCATTTCACGTTTGAAACCAACTCCCTAAACTTCAATTCCCTCTCTTTTGATCTCCTTCCATGAGCATTTTCAAATATAGTTGTTTGTCCCGAACTAGTTTTTACGCCATTTTTTTTCTTGCATATTCGATTTGGGTGAGCTTAAGTTTGTCACTTCGTCGAAATGCCCTAATTGTTCCGTTGCAACGTGGTAACCACAATTTCCATCGTCAACGTCGTCAAGCCGGTTGATAAAAGGTGATCCAAGATGACGTGAGGAAGTTGGCTCAGATACCTTTATACAAAGTGTAAGCAACACGATGTGGTCTTCCTTGGGAATCTCTAGGGTGCGCTGGATTACCTTTTATTCCTCTTATCGTCACCATTCCGCTCGTTTGGCTTTGTTTGGGTACCACCACATGGTCTACAACATCCATGTCTTCCTTTGGCGCCCTTTCTCTGGGTACGAAAGAGTTCTCATACTCCGTATATTCCGCCTGACATACCGATGACGTGACAGTCACTTTTGCAACTCTTTGCCGCTTTCACGGTTTCTAAAAGACTTTTTAGTTGTGGGTCTACCCGGTGGTTTTTGTTTGATTGGCTCTTCTTCTACTCCCAAGCTCTTACGGCAGCCCATTACAAATTAGAAACCAGATCTCGCCTTCCCGCACAATTCTTTTTTCGATATTTCTCATTGATATACTTGCCAATCTCAAGGTCTCCAAATTGTTCATCAAATGGCTCCTGGGGATTTGGGATGAACCCAAGTTGCTTCCAAAAAGGATCGATATCTTCAACGGGAATGAGCCCCTTGTACCCACCGAGCTTATGTTTACACGGGAGGCCAAGCCACGCCTCGGTTGTGCAATTACATTTAATGACTTTTCCATCTAAGCTTTCGCTAAATTTGTTAAGTTCACTCATCATATGCTTTATTGCCCACCATGACACTTGGTGCGAAACCCCACGTAGCAATTCTTTGTCTTCCATGTATTGCTTCAAAAACGGTCCTTACTATACTCCATCTGAGTCACTATCTTGCTAAGGTCATCCTCGGCGTGCTCGTGAATAGCTTCCTGTACCGTAACTACCCCACCCGTGTTCTCTTGAAGAATTTTTTCAAACGCCCATGGGATCGGCTTCCGCTATACTGTGGACTCATTTTTGTAGTGCTTGTACTTATTGGTCCATGCATAAACAAACTTTTCCTTCCAAGGATTCAACCATGTATCTAGGCAATAATCGACAACCTTCTTATGATCCGTACTCCAATCATCAATAAACTTTTGAAGATTTGCATAGTACTTTACTTCGGTCTTCGAATGAGCCAAATGGTCCCAATCTTTGCAAAAATCCTCCCATAGATCACCATCTTCAGCATATTTTTCCTTTTCTTTCTTTTTTCTCTTCGGCTATCTCTTTTTTTGAAAGTTTACTTAGACGCCGTCTTCCTCCTTGGAACGTTGATTACCCTTTGCAAGCTTGATTTTTGGATATGATTCTTGCAATTAGAAAAATATTCATTTGGATGTGCCACGTGCAAAGAAAATGTTGAGCATGTGGAAAAACTTGACGAACGTCACTCATGACTGCAAAATCCCTATCCGTAATTATAACCCGCGGTGTGTCTTCGCCTCAAATCAACCGAACTTGTTCAAAAGCCCAAACATAGTCCTCTATTTCTTCCTTTTCCATAAAGCACCATGCCACGGTGAATGATTGCTTATCCGAAGTATGACTAACCACGTTCAACAATGGCATGTTATACTTGTTGGTCTTATAGGTGCAATCTATGAACAAGACCCGGTAAAAACACATCGAGCCAAATCCACCATCCTAGGATGGGCAAGAAAAATATGTGTCACTTTGTCGCCCGGACCCACCCTTGTTTGCATGGCGTAGTTAAGTTTTTCTGCCAACCACTCTGATTGTTGCATAATTAATCTACCATCCCATTCAGTTCTCTTGATCGTTGCTTTGGCAGCGTAGATTGTGGAAATAATAGACATGTTTGCCTTATCTTCCGCCCTTATTGCATTTAGGATCTGAAGGGGCCTACATCGCTTCATCTGCCGTACCTTTTCCATTTGATGTGGTTTCAATCTGGCATATGCTGGGTGCCCTAAAAGAGTACTAGGTGGAGGATGGTTGTGACGACCATCCGGAATACTATACAACCTCCATAGATTAGTTTCAGGATGCCTTTTGAAAACAATCCTGAAGGGTCATTGATCTTCTTCGACGAAGTTTTGTAGACCCTCGTCGTCTTCTTCTCATACTTGTAGTTCTTCCCTTTGTGACTTTCTTCCTTATCCCCCGCTCTCTCTCGCATACCATCTCCATTTGCTTATAATCAACGTGTTTGCTTTGAACAACAACGCACATCTTCTCTTTTGCCTTGGAAATAATCCATTCCTTGACCTCGCCCTTTTGTCTCCCACGTCTACATTAAAACCAATGTCATGTTCATGATGCAACACTAATTAAACAATTTTCATAAAGATATACATCGATTCAAACATTAAAAACGTACCAAATCGGTCATATAGTGTTGGGAGGTATCCCACCGATAATGGAGACGGGTTCAGGTTGAGAGTCACGCCCTACAACCAACTACATAGAAAAGAAAAACATATCATTCAAGCCCGTTCGTTAATTTCTCGAGATGTTAAAATGACGACCCTAACAATGCGTCATCTTTATTTACTGTGTTGACGACACTAACAAATACAACTTTAATTTTGCGAACAACTTACCCATTCCTCGACAAATGACGACCCTCTTTATACAAAGACGACTTACATTCCCAAATATAAACCATGCCGCCCAGCTTTCACCTTGGGTCGTTATCATTTATATATCTAGTTTGACGACTCTAAATGAACTTATTGGAGACTTTGAAAATCAACGGTAACTTTGACTAGTAGGAGCAGTTATTGCAGAAGTAACCATTTTTTATTTAAAAAAAACTAGCCGTTGGGTACATTTTTGCTATAAATAGAGACCTATCTCTTCCAAACTTATTCACCCATCACTTTCAATCTTCCTAAATCAGTCACCCATCACTTTCAAACACTAAAAAATGGCTCCAACTCCGTTCAATAATCTAGAAGATGTTGCTATTGTCGAGCACACACCACTCACAAAGCACTCCGCTGAGGAAGCGCAATGGGTGGCCGAACGAAGACTCAACAAGAGGGCCTTACCTTGGGCATGATCAAAACACCAATGCTTGGTGGAAACGGGTGTTTAAGGTATTCAAAGCACTAAGCGGAAATCGTTATAGGAGGACGCTCCCACAAATAAGGGAAAGGTAAGCATATTTATACAATGAATGCGTATCGCTAAGAAACGAATCAAAGCTCGTAAGGACGCTATGCCGAATGAACCTTGAATGAGTAGAGTAAGTTTGTGAATCAATAGGCCTTTCATCAAAACAAATTTATTTGGTTATCATTATTCAACAACGCTAACTTATTTAAAAAAAATGTTTTTCCAAAGATACTTTGGGTCGGAGCCAATACGAATTAAAGTACGGCCATGAGTTTTTGCACGAGGACTGCTACACTCTCTTGGAGGAAGTTGAATGGCAATTCGCCCAATATAATTAAACTCGTATAGATTTTTTATCGCAATGTATTGAACAATTTTATGTGTTTTCCTTCTATTTTATTTCAACTACATGTATGTTTTTTCGGATTCAATAAAACACATGACTTTAAATATCGGTGCAATAACTATAGTTCATAAAGGGTCGTCATGATTCGTTAAAGCATAAGTGACGACTCTAAAGATTGTTTGAAATTCTTGGCATGAGTCGTCATTTATGGAGAAGAACATATTAACGACTCTAATAAGGTCACTTGACACAGAGACTATTTGACGGTAGAGTCGTCATTCATTAAACATAACACATGAACGACACTTTTTATCATCAAGAGTCGTCACTTGGTTAATATGTATAATGACGATCCTTAATGCAGTTAATGTGAATTTTGAATTCACTAAATGTGGTTGAGTCGGCAACGGTTAAAATTCAAAAAAAGTGAGTGAATCTCTATAAATAGGACCCATCTCACCCATTCTTCACCCAAACCATAATTCTAAACCTTCACATTCATTCTCATTCATTTATTATCCAAGAGGAAAAAGAAGAGTAAACACCATGACTAGTACTTACACTTCAAGAGAATTGCGCTATTGTGAGAGCTTGGAAAACCAGTCACAAACCACTTTGAAGATCTAGGAAAAGACATTGATCAAACATTGATGCTTGGTGGAACCGTGTATTCATCGCTTTTGTGGCGTTAGACGGAAATTGCAACTCAAGGTCTTTGAAACTCGTCAAGGAACGGTTTCGAGGAGATATTCTTCGAGTGTGAAGTTTTCAAAAGAGAAATCAAGGCCGCAAGGGAAGCCATGCTCAATATTTCGGGTGCTATGAGAGTAAGTATTTAAACAAGAGGTAAAACTTATCCAAAGCTTTCAACAATACTAACTGAGTATGTTTGCGCTTTTCGCTGAGGAAGGCGTATGGCTATTACGAGGAGCTTCGTGGGAAAAAGTTTGAGTTCGACGATTGCTACTTTATCTTGGAAGGCACCATGTATAATTACACCATTTATGATTAAGTGTATAAGTGCACCGTTATTATCTATTGTATTTCATTTCCTTCAATGTATCGCTATGAAAGATGTATGCCTTTTTACGATTCAATGAAATGATTCTATGAAATCAAAATTTATGATAATCTAGCGCAAGGGTTGTTATTATATTAAATAAAACACCGAACGACTCTACTTAAAAGTTGAAATTATGGATAGGGTCGTCATCTTATACGAATACATATATGACGACTCTAAGTGTTTTATTTATCGAGAGTTCTCGGGGTTTTAGAGTCGTTTGTCTCTAAACAAAAACATTAACGACCCTTTTTGACCTAGCTAAAATAGTCGTCGTTGTTTATCACCCGCCCCTAACGATTTTTCATAACCTCGGAAAAGTTGCAAGTTTGAGTCGTCATCGGTAATTCCAATTCATCGACGACTTTAAGAGTCGTTAATGAATCCAAACCCCGACTATAACGACTCTCACACCGACGACTTAAACAAGGACCATGAATCGACCCCTTGGAGCACCATTCGGACAATTTCAAGAGTATACGAGGTTTACCTAATTGTTTTGAGGTGCGGGTTCTTCATTTGGAGTATCGCCCTTCATTTTGAGGAGTAGGATCTTCATTTCCACCATTATTCATGGCTTACTCCATTAACATCTCTTCATCAAACATCCAATCCATAGGATTATTAGAGACAATCTCACCATCAATACAATCATGGTTATTGTTTGAACCTTCACCAACCTCATTCCCTCCACTTGAATCACTCATTTCTAAACAACCCTAGTTTTTCCTCCAAAAACCCCTCTTCTTCTTCTCAAAACAAAAATACCCAAAACTTAAATTTCCCAAAAATTTAATCCAAAACCTGATTTTAAAACTAAACTAAATTAACACACTAATCTACTTCATTAACTCTTAATACTAATCACTCAAGGCTATTTTAGGCATTTAGAAAGAATTTTTATAAGGGGTGACCCAAATTAGGTTTGGGTGACCTTTTTTGTCCTCTAGTGCTTGTCCCCCAATTAAAAAGTCTGGCCCCCAATCAAATGAGGTTAGACAACACTTTACATGAGTATTTTTTTAAATAATCCTTCATTATTTATTACTTTTTATTCTTTACCTTCAAACTTGTTTTTGAAAAATAGGTGTGGACTTTTTCAAGCAAAGATTTGTGAACCCTCCTCTTACGGGTACATCGACGGTTTTTGGGGTTCTCTCTCAAACCAATCTTGCAAACCCTAAGTCTCTCGAATTTTATTTATATACCTATCATATTGAGTTGAACTCTTCACTCTAGGCTCTATATTATCAATGGATTCTTCCACCCGCTCTTGGGATTTACTTCGAAGATTTCGTTGATAATACTTTTATTTCGAATTTGATAAAGATAAGGGAACCTTTTTTGAAGTTGAAGCATCTTTCCTCAATCTCCTGATTCCTATTCGGATATTGGGGAGGTTGAAGAGATTTCGTCTGATGTAGTTCTTGACTTCCTAAAGAACTTTGAGGATGCAAAGCAGCAACTTGTTGATATAATGAAGTATCTTGATGTGGTAATAACTGAGTTGAAAAAGGTTAATTCTGACCTTTTTCTCATAAAACCCGTGTTAAAGAACTTCCCAACAAGGATTTTCTCCCCAAAGGGGCAGAGGAAGCCGTCGTTCGCAAGCTCGAAGACCTCAAGACTCATGAGGATCCTGAACCGTCTGTTTGACTTTAGTTCATGTCCGGTTTTGGCATAGGATTCCTTTTGATTTAGTTTGCCTAGTAAATCTTCTATTTTTCTTGTTTTGTTTAGAAGAATAACTAGAGTTTGGAATAACCATTATTGTGATTACACATAACTATGTCGAACGTTTTTATCTTCAAGTTTTTAGATTTATTGGTTTAAATTCTAAATTTGTTTGGAAGATGATTTTTGCAGTATTAATCTTTATGGTTTTATCAACTTGTTATGGGATATGTGTGTTTGCGTCCGTGAACTGTGATTGTCCCATATCTTGTCAAAAGTAAAGTTTTTCGTATGTCGATATGCATATATTGATAAAGAATGAATGGACTTTTGACAAATACAAAAGTTAAGCCTATTATGTCAATTATTGATGGAAGATAGGTTAAAATCTTTTTGTTTACAAGGATTATGTCTATTGTATGTCATGGTGCAAATGGTGATGGAAAATAGAATGAGTCATTACTTATTCCACGGTATTAAGTCGATCTCCGATCCACAATTTTTGTGTATATACTGTGTTGTTCCATAAGGTGTCTTATGTTTAGCTCTATCGACTGAGTTATTGTTTTGGCTTAGTTGTTGCTCCGTGAGGTAATTTATGTTGAGCATATTCAACTAAATTAATCATCTTGTTTGGTTATTTAGTTGTTGCT
Organism: Papaver armeniacum; assembly: GCA_023531295.1. Lineage (NCBI taxonomy): Eukaryota > Viridiplantae > Streptophyta > Magnoliopsida > Ranunculales > Papaveraceae > Papaver > Papaver armeniacum. The sequence goes on along the minus strand of JAJJWW010006287.1, from coordinate 25,207 downwards.
CCATAAGTTTTCTTATGTCCAGCATGACCAATTAAATTGATTACTTTTGTGATTAGTTTGGTTGTTTATTCCGATTAGATTAATTATGGGATATCTTGTGATTAATATAATTGAGTATTTTTTGAGTCTCCATAAGTTCACTTATGTTGAGCATTTACGATTAAATTAATCATGGGTTCTCTTGTGGTTAATTTAATTGAGTATTTTGGATTCAAATTCATACTTGTATGTGATTTTTTATGTCCAAAGAAATCCTTCTTTTCTTTCTTGAAATTAAGGTCGCTCTTGTTGTTCTTTCGGGAATGACATATTATGGAGGAGAGTTCTTAATTGAATTTGTGCTTAATTGGCAAATCTTTGTGGGGAGTGCGGTTGTGGAATATTATAGGGGTTATCTTGGATCTTTAAACTCCTTGATGAATGCATTTAGCTTCGGCTTTATGATTGCATCTAAATAAGATGATATGTACTTTATTTTGGTCATGAATGTCTCTTTCGGAAATTTCATTAGGATCTCGTTCTTGTACCTTTGCCAATTTTATTGAAAAAAAAGGGGAGAATTAATATGTAGTTCACACTACAAATACATATGGTTTTTGGATCATTATATAAGGGGGAGTGGTTTCCATGTGAGATGGATTATTGACTAAGGGGAGTGATACATATCACCATAGTATTGTTGTCAAAGTTGTGATACAAGTGAACTTTGATGCTGTATAATGATACTATGACACTGTATAACAATGATCGAGAATTATGTTTTCTCATTGTTATAGCTACGGATTTTCAACAACGATGATGCTGAAATTACAGCCTTTGGGATCATTGGATTACTTGTAAGTGACGAAGATTTCGAGTAATGTTGAAGATTAGACATGTGGAATAGGAGCTACAAAAGTTAATTTATTTATTTTTTGTATTCCATATGTATTGATAGTTTTGTCACTAAAATTGACAAAGGGGGGGATTGTTAGAGCATTGCTCGGTCGAACTCGCATGTGTTGCTATCTCAAGCATGTTTGTCAATGTTAGTGATCAAAACTATAAGTCTTGATTTCTAGTCTACTATAACTAAGGTCTCGGACTAGGATAGAAAGTGTAGTTGAGCTCAAGAACTCCATGGAAATCATCATACAAGACGAAGGACTACTCAAGGAACCGTGATCTTCATCGACTAAAAGGTATGTGGAGACTTGAACTTATCTATCACTCAAAATTCTATTTATCTCCTATCTTGAGACAAAAGTCGTTTTGCTATATAGACTTTGATTATACACATTTGGTATTTCGAGCCTAGTATATCTCGCCTATCTATTTCTCGAAATATGTGTTGGTGAGCTTTCAATTTAGCCAAATTCATCTTTACCGAGTGACGAAAGTCATGTTATGTTTCAGTCACTTTGAAAATTTCTCTGACGAAAAATAATTTGTGAATAACAACTATATAATAACGTCCTCTGAGAATGTTTCAATGATTGAAATGAGAGTTTAGATTATATAATCATTGGTGGATATAAGCATTGTTGTGGAAACACATATATGTATAAGTCCTATTCCTTGAACCGAAGTTTGCGAACAATGTAGATCAAGAGAATCGGAACAAGAGCCGTGAACTCAGTCCGCGAACCCAGTCCGCGAACTGGCGGAAGTTCTCGACCCGAAAAAATCTACTGGAGTTTGTGAACTCCTTCCGGGAACTTAAGTCCACGAACCCAGTCCGCGAACTTCAGTTGGTTATATCTAAAAACGGTTGTTGTTGAACTCATGTTTAAATAAACTAAGGAATGCTTTTGCAAACCGTGGCTATAAAGTTCATGAACCGATTCGATTGAATCAAATCGTTTTTTCTTCAATTGTGTATTGTGTAGTTACATAAGATTTCCTTGTAATTGAACAACTCTCTAACTAGTTCATTTGAGTCATTTGAACTAGTTATGGTGAAGAAGAATATGGTTGATATGAAATTGCTCATATGGCTAACCATTTGGTTAACTATTGTTGAACCAACAAATGTACATGTTTGGGTACGATTACACAAACATAGAAACGTGCATTTCATTTGTGTATAACAAGCTAAGTTTTCGATCTAACGGTTGATAAATATTAGCTTGAATCTAATCAGGTGTTCATCTAATGGTGAATATTGAATGCTTTTTTACCAAGCTAATATTGATTGCAAACCCTGATTTGAAAGACTATATAAGGGAGAACTCTAGCAACTGGGAAACCTAATCCCCAAATCTTACGTGTGATACTAGTTTCATAAGATAGATTCGATTCTCCTTAACCTTGGTTTCTTCTAAACCAGGTTAACAACTTAAAGACTTCATTGGGATTGTAAAGCCAGACTCTAGGTACTACTTTCGTAGTTGTGTGATCTGATCTTGTTGTTTCTATCGCATTTGTACAATCGTAAGGATTGGCTTGAGATTGATATCTCCGATAGGCAAGATAAAAAGTAGTCACAAACATCTTCGTCTCATCGTTTGTGATTCCACAATATCTTTTTTTGCCTCTCGATTAAGACTATTGTGAGGTGATTGATAATACTAGGCTTTTCTCCGGGAATATAAGTCCGGGTTATCAATTGGTTCATGTTCACCTTGATTTATCAAAATACGAAACAAAACTCGTAGGTATATTCGTGGGAGACGGATTTATCTATTACCGCAGACTTTTCTGTGTGATATAGATTTGCTTATTAAAGTATTCGACTTTGGGTCGTAGCAACTCTTAGTTTTGGGTGAGATCAGATAAGGGAATCAAGTGCCTAGTATCCTGCTGGGATCAGAGACGTAGGAGCATAACCGTACCTTGGATCAGTGTGAGATTGATTGGGGTTCAACCGCAGTCCGACCGAAGTTAGTTTGGAGTAGGCTAGTGTCTCCACGGCTTAATACAAAAGGTGTGTTCAATCTGGACTAGGTCCCGGGTTTTTCTGCATTTGCGATTTCCTCGTTAACAAAATTCCGTGTCTCCCGTGTTATTTCTTTTCCGCATTATATTTTGTTATATAATTGAAATATCACAGGTTATGCGTTGTTCAATCAATTTGAATATCCGACCTTTTGGATGTTTATTTAATTTGATTGACACTTGGATATTGGTCTTTGGTACCATCCAAGTTATCTCTCTAGTATTTGATAAAGACTCACAGATATCCATTTGCTTGAGTATATATCAAATCGAGAGATTGAGATATAAACTCTTTGATATACTTTTTATCTAGATTGAGTCTGACTGTCTAGTTGATTCTCTAGAAAGTATATTGGAGTTTGTCCATAAAGATTGCTAATCGAAATATTGAGTGTGGTTATTGTACCCCTGCTTTTTGAATACCATCTCAGGTGATTACTTAAGATCGGTTTCACTAATAAAAGTCATACCAATACATAAGTCAGGCCTTTGTGAATAGTTCTACCAAGAACACAAGAAGTCGTGAACGGTTATACTGAATCACACATATTGGTTGTTCATAAGATATACAATGAATAACAAAACCAATAATGCCTGGCGATTTCCTTTTCGATTCACAAACAAGTTTATGAACTTACTTCCTTAGAACACATGTAAAACATTGTTCCCTAGGATGAAATCCTCACCATACCCATACATAATCACAATAGCATTCAAATGATTATGGCGATGTCTTATCTACAAAGTTTAATGGTTACAATAAACCTCGTATTGTATTCCTTAATACTATGTCTATCTAGAGTTCAAATATGCTTCGCAGTTTTTTTTTCAATATGCACGACTTGAAATATACGTTAGGGAATGAAACAGTTCAAGTCAAATATCACTAACCTCAAGTGGAAGGATGATTGTTGTCGTTATAGCTCCTTGGTTCTTCGGATCTTTGCAATACTTGTAAAGTATCATATCCTAATACTTTCAAGCTAACCTATACGAAGTTGACTCTAGTACATAATCAATCGACTCTTAACATGAGTTTTGATTCACTAAAATATGACAACCAAACTTGACATACCAATGCTTGGTGGTTTCAACCGAGTTATGCTCTAACAGTTCAATTGCTTAGATCTCGTAGAAGTATATAAGACACAATCGAAGCAAAACGATTTTGATTCACTCGAATCGATTCTAGAACATTATAGCCATGGTTTGCAAATATGCATTCCTTAGTTTATATATGTCTTAGTTCACGAATAAACTGTTTTTAGAAAATAGCCCACTCAAGTATGCATACCAGTACGCATACTTAATACTTGGTTCGAGTTTGTTTTTAGTTCACAAACTCCAGTCACTGGATGTGAGGCGACACGTACGACGGTATGCAGACTAGCTTCCTGACTTCTCAACCAAAGAAAGTACGCATACTTTAGTTCAAGGATTTTGGACTTACACAAGTATGAGTTCACATACAATGTTTATATGCATTCAAGGTTATATATTGTAAACTCTCATTTCAATCATTGAAACAATCTTAGAGGATGTTAAATAGAGGTTATTCACACACTATTTTTCATCAAAGCAATTTTCAAGTTATTGAAATAATCAACATGACTTTCGTCACTTGTAAAGATGAACTTGGCCAAAGCGAAAGCTTACCAACACATGTTTTGAGAAATAGATACACGAGATAAACTCATCTTGAAATAGAAAATGTGTATAATCGAAGTCTATATAGCAATACGACTTTTATCTCAAGATAGGACATAGAGTAGATAGACTTTTGAGTGATAGATAAGTTCAAGTCTCCGCATACCTTTTAGTCGGTGAAGTTCCACCAGTTCCTTGAGTAGTTCTTCGTCTTTGTATGATGAACGTCGTGGAGTCTAGAGCTCAACTAAACTTTATATCCTAGTCCGAGACTTAGCTATAAGTAGACTAAAAATCAAGACGTATAGTTTTGGCAACTAAACTTGACAAACAAGCTTGAGATAGCAACGCTATGAAGTTCGACCGAGCAAGCGTTTCAACAGAATATATTCGAAGATCTTGATCATTTGATTGATGATTATCCCACAAATATCAATTTTCCTTTTACTTTCAAGAAGAAAGTATACAAACTCAGCAAATTCCTTATCCCATTGAGAAGTATACCTTGTACAAGCAAAAAGAGTTGCGATTGCAAGTTTAACGAAAACCCTTAAGTAGAATGGTATTTCTCTGGTTAGCATCCTTCCCTTTTTCCAGTCAACAAATTTTCCAGTGATAAGTTTTGAAATGTTATCGTTCTCAATTTCAAAACCGGTAATCATATGATATCCTTTCACTTTGTAATTAATGATCTTGGATATCATCTTTCTGTCAACATGATGAAAAATACATCCAACCAAGGTATTGAAAGTAAGTTTTTCATGATAAATACTATGAATATTAGCATCAAGATTCTTAGTATATCAGTTTAATATTTTTCAAGCCCAAACAAATTTCCCCAGTTTCGGTCTTGAACAAACTTCACATATTTTCTTTTTGAAACATCTGGATCGAATCTTTTCTCAGCAGTGAAGTTTACTCCTTTTAAAGCTTGGTATCTTTCGAAACATGTACTGTCCATAAAGACTGTAAGATCATGTTTTTCTTTGATCAAGTGAGGATACTTGATTTTTTCGATGTCACCTTCAGGAATAAAAGGATTCACAACCAGGCTATCAGTTTCAGTTTCTCCCCTGTCTTTCCTTTTTTCCCATACTTTCATAATTCGAGGAAGTATGAAAAACCCTAGTTTTTGTTCCGGACAATCTCTCCCAGGTTGTTTTATATGGAGGAAGGATATCAAATTCCGGAAATAACTAGTTTTAGGAAAATCTTCCAAAATCGTAAACCTTGACTTGTGGGGAAACAAATCCGATTTTGTACCTAGGTCTTTCTCTTGGAAAACCGATTTTTCATGAATTGGATCTATACTATGGATTAATCTTATATTCATGTCCAAAAGTTTGTTTACTCTTTTATTACCAAAACCTAATAATATATTTTGAAATTCTCTCAAGAAATTTCCAATAGAGTATACACATACGAATTTGAACATAACAAGATATTTAATAATATCTTTAGAGTTATATTTCGAGTAATATTTTAAAAGATCACTTGCTTCATTAAACAGTTGTGGGGTGTATGAAGCAATACATTGTTAATAGAATAATTAACCAAAAAATCATTATCTATAACATTACAAAGGTTCCAAAAACGCAACTTGATCAGAGATACATTGACAATCTTTGATCTGAAAATGTTTATATATATTTGGGTAATCAATCCAAAATATATTTAAGATCCCATATTTTTCAACAACAAAATATTCATGGTTCATATACAGAAAAATCTTATGTGGAATCTCATGCATTTTCAAGATAAAACATGTCACATAGCATGTTGTATCATTGTTACTAAGCTTGTTAGTACATAATACCATGGGATACAATTCTATGATATCATAGAGATTATGTAGGTTAACCAAGACATTCTCAACTATAAACGCAATTCCTAAAAAATTTAGGAATAAGAGTATTACATACTTCATCCGTGTCTTCTACCATGAGTCTTTGAAGTAGTCAAATACTACTATTACGTTAACAGAATCATTCATAGATTCACTTCTTATAGGTTGGATCGCACCAAACACATATTGTTAGATATTTTCATGTTTGCCTGCTATGATACCAATTGAAAATACGAGGGTACCCAAATATACCACAATCTTAAACTTTTCAATCTATAAGTCCTCTTACCGAAAGTGATTGTCTATGGACTGAGTCGAGAAAATACAACGAATCAGTATTCACACTTTGTGTAATCCTTTATGGATACGAGATCGAGACAACACAACATTCAAAGTGTGATTACTTGATAATATATAGCTATCATGAAGACAGTGCTGTCATTTGTTATACTTGTAAGAATTGCTTTGGGCATTCATCACAATATCATTGCATGTTAAATGTGATGCTCGCGGAAATTTTGCTGTAGAAGTTTTCCAGTACCTTATTTAGTCTGGAATGCAAATGATTTCCCATGTTAACAATCGCAAAATCGACATCTTTTAGATTACCCAAAAGAAAATATTAAATCAGAAATTAAATCAGAAAATTTAAATTTATGTACAGGCATAACATTAAAAAAAAAATAAAAAAAAATAAAAGAATGAAGTCTGAATAACTTTGGTCGAACTAACAGTAGTAGAGTAGAGACTTTGAGTGCACCACACATGCCGATCCCATGACCTCTTGGTAAAAGGAGAAAAAGAAGAAAGGGAAAACCTTTCTTTTACCTGTGGCTCCCTCTTGTCGTAGGTCGTTTAATTTAGAGAGACAATTTTTTCTTGTGACAATCTATCAAAAATCTTGTTGGAATAACATTTGGATGAATACCTGCAATGAAATATGCATTGCTAATACAGACCTACAAAAAAAGCAACAAACGACAATCAAAAAACAATACTATAAATTGAAATTGAAAATAAAATAAAACACGAGTTTACATCTAAATAATTGGTTTCTCTCCGAATGCTTTATATACAGAGATAAGAGCCCATAAATAAGTTGATTTTTTTTTGGAAATAATGTTAATCGATGTCTAAAAATATATGGATTTCAATATTTCTTTGGCTATCAATGTTTAACTTTGCTTTATTTTTGTCAAGATGAAGCCATGAAAATCTCGGTTGCCTAAAAGTATTTTTTTCCATGCACTAAATATTATGAATAACAATATTTTGTGATTACCTGCAAAATTTAGTAAAAAATATCCACTATATTTTAGGATAACATGTTTAGGAATAGAAAATCTTTTTACCTTTTTACTTTTGTTTTTTATTTTATTTTTATGCAACATAAATTGTTTTTTAGGAATGAAAAATTATATTGAAATTCGTTCATAATATTGATGAAACTCTCGAAAAGTTAGATATCCTATTATTACCTTAATTAGTGTGTAAATATTTTTATCAATGAGAATATCTAAACCAATTTTATATTTAATTTTGGAAGAAAAAAAACTAAAAAAACTAATAGTGAAATCAGGATGATTATTCAGTTTTTTTTTCATGCTCGTTTTATATTAGCTTCTTCTTGATCATAATCTTTGCTCTCAATCATTTCACTAAAATACTAACAAAAATTCCTATTGCTGTGCAGGATACACTAAGAGAGATTCACGTCGGATCAAAAGGTAAGTACCCATGATCGGGCCAATCATTTTTTTTTTCTACGATTTATCTATTATGGAGTTTAATTGATAGTTTGGGGTTGTAATTAGGAAAATTCTTTTTTTCTTAAGAATGTAAACGGACATTGGACATTCGACGTTATTTATGTATTATTTTGTGATGATCATTCGATTTATTGTGGGATCATTTGATTTATTGATTATCATGATGAAATCGTGGATTATGTGATTTAATTTGTTGATTATCATGATGAAATCGTGGATTCTGTGATTAATTATCCATTTATATATTTTTGGCATGTTATTAGATTTTTAAGATTAGATTTAGCTATCTTATTATTGGCAAAAAGAAAATATTTTCCTGATTTTTTTTTTTTTTGGTTTAAATTTAATAAATTTTCCAAAAAAAAAGAAAAACTTGTGGGGCCAACCAGAAGCGAAAATTAACGTGGAGCTCCAGTGAACGTGAAGCTCCGGTGAATGAGAACGCTTTAAAAAACTCTGTTATTATATAGAGAATGTGGAGACCTAAAAAAGAAGGTATTTAATAACATAAAATCCAAATATAAATCTTGTTATGATAAGCATCTCCAGTGGTAGTTGTATCCATATCTATTTTGATATACTTGGCTTATTTATAAAAACAAAATCTAAAAAATTAATTAAAATAATAACAAATTGATGACGTGGGTATGGATGGGAGTCTCTAAAAACCCATACTTTCCTCCAAACTCAAACTTCCACGTTATATTAAATTTTGATTATCCAACCACCATTGGAGAAGTGTTTTTTGTTGAGAGTTTCTAAAATTCTAGGTGGCATCAATATTTTTTAAAACTCATACTCCATTGGAGATGCTCTAATTAAACGTCCAAACTCTTTTCTAAACGATTCTACGAACTCTTTCCTAAGCAAAGGGTTACGCTCACCACTCAACATGTGGGCTCATATGAGATAGGATTTTAAAGGAGTTAGATACCGGGGCTAAGTTTACGGAAGGTTTCCCCTCCCACATGTTAGTGGTGGCACGTAGGATCGGGGGAATTCCCGAGTGTAATGATAGGGAGGGATAAAAGATTTGAACGAAATTTCAATCTTCTCCCAAGAATATTTTATTCATTTAAAATACAAAACTAGTGACAAAACCCCTAGGTGAACAAACTAGTGATAAGAAAAAACCGGTCATATTATTTCTACCAAATAAAAACCGTTTCAAATAAACTCGGCACAAAACCCCAAGCCAAATAATAATGAGCAAATTTAGTTTTTGTTACTTAAAAAAACCCAAACATACCCTTTTAGCTTTTTTCTTCTTCTCCTCTCTTTTCTTTTCTTCTTTCTTGCGTCTCCTTCTCCCTACTACCATCACCACCAGCGGCAATAACAGATCTCCGTTGTTATCACCTGAAATTAGATCGAGACAGAGATGAAGAACCAGAGAAGAACGACGCTGATTCAAGTTGAGAGTAAATCTCGTTGCTGCTGATCGAGAAATAGATCGAGAATTGGGAGATGAGAAAAGGCTAAGATAGAGATGATGGACTTGAAACAGATTCAAGATGGGTTGAATCTGGGATTGCAAGAAATTGGATCTGCATCTCGTCTGGGGTTGATTCAGAAATTGAAACTCAGAGTTGAGTTAGATTGATGTGAAGATGGGAATTAGGTTGTCACTTGGTGAAATTGAGGTTCTGGACGAAGGGTTAGAATAAATTGATGATGGAGATGAATTAAGTCTCGTAGATTCGAGGGTGTGGTATGTGCTTGAAGAGTTAGATCGAGAAACAAAAAGGAACTGGAGATGGTGTTGATGTCACAGAGATGAGAAAAGTCGAATCTGTAGTTGGTATCGTATATGGGAGATGAAATGATTTTGTGATGGGGTTTGTAGTGGAACTGTTGAGATGAGGAAGCAGAGAAGAAATTGTGGGTTTTTGCTTTTGCCCGAGATTGAATTAATGAGATCAATTCATGGGGAAGGATTAAGAGATAGAGCTGCTGCTGTGAATTGAAAAGAAGATTCAAACAAGAAATTGGAGAGATGGGTTAGTTACAGAATTTGCCGAGATGATTATGAAGAGTGTTTCTGCTGTTGTTAGATCGAGATGAATAAACTGGGTTTTCATTCAGGGAAGAGGAAATGATGAAGAACAAGATGTTGGTGTTGTTGATTGGGTTGCTCTCAAATTTGGTCTGAGGTGTTGATGTTATATTGGTGATGATCAAGGATTGTTGCTGCTTGTTGGCTTGAGAGTATGTCGCATTGCACCAATCGAGCTAGTGGTGGTGAAGAAACCAATTATGGTTTCATCTTAGTTATGATGAAACCAAATATGGTTTTCATCGCATTTATGATGAAAACCAAAAATGGTTTCATCCTATTTTTAGCTACTGGAGATGATGGTAGTGGTGGTACTGTGCCATTGGTTGTCAAGATGGAGGTGGTATGTAGTGGTATGTAGTGATAGTAGTGGTGGTAATGGTGGTGGCGCTGGTGGTGGTAGTTGGTCACGATGGTTGGTGGTGGTGTTGGTCGCGGTGGTTATTGGTGAAATGACAATATGTGGAAAAATGATGAAACCAATTTCGGTTTCATCTATTTTTGGTGAAACCAATTTTGTTTGCATCATTTTTTCAGTTTGGTTTCATCATTTTTTTATTTCAAACTTTGGTTGCATCATTTTTTCTCATTTGTTAATATCGATCAATCAAATTGATTGTTTGTGGTGGTGGTGGGCTGGTTGGTGGTGGTGGCTCGGTGATAATGATGGTGTTGCTTGGTGACGATGGTGGTTGTCATCAACGGTGGTCTTTGGTTGTTGTCGGGTGTGCGTGACCCGCGGCGGTGACTTCTGCGTGGTGGTGGTCATTTGACTGGGTGACGGCGGCGGTTAGCTGGTGGTGATGGTGGTGGCTGGCGACGGCGCGGTGGTCGGCGGTGGTGGTCTTCGCGCGGTGGTTGGTTGGCGGCGACGGTGGTGGTTGGTTGGCGCATGAAAGCGCGAGAGGCGGCGGTGATTTACGCACAAAGTGGTGGTTCTCACGGGTGGTGTTATTTCACAGTGGTTGATTTTTATTTTTGTCAGTGATTTAAAATTAAAGGTGGGGTTGTTTTTATTTTTGTTGGGGTGATTTAAACTAGAAGGCTAATATAGACAGTTTATATTAAATGGGGTTTTTGTGAACAATTTGTTTTGTTGGGGTTTTTGTACATGGATAGTGACACCTTTGGGGTTATAACCCGCCCGCCGTTTAAAATACTAAATTGGGTCCAATTCTGCGAAAAATATATTTTAAGAGAATTGTTTTCTATAAAAAGTGAATAAGCGATTGTTTTTTTACTTCTTCCCTTTGAGTGTAAAAACGGTAGTCACCCAAAGACAATATTGAATTACACGAAATCACGTGCTTCGTGATATGTCGTCGGCCGTGCTGAAGATTATGGTGTCGTGGTCGCCCGTTAAAAGGTGTCTTCTCTTTCAACATGCCGGGAAAATAAACGTGTTGTGTCATTATGACGGGCACATCTATTTTATATTTTGCAATATAAAGGTTTTCCAAATATTTAGGTATATTATATGTGTTATTATGAAAATAAGTCAACATAACGATAATAAAATGTCAATAATTGGCTAGAATAAAGGCTATTTTGTGAAATATGCACAAAATGTGATGTATTGTGCCATGTTGTGTAGTATTTTATACATATTATGACGTGCTTTCTTAACGTGTTGTGAAATGTCGTGCCACGTGCTAATCCGTGCCACGCGCTGTGCTGGGCTACTGTGCCGATTACTCAAACTCAGCCCGTCCCATTACATTAACATGATGTGCCGTGCTGTGCTAAGTCACGTGCTCAAATTTTAGCGCGTCTGTGGTCTTGGGTTGTGCTGCGTCACCGCCCAATTTACACCTCTACTTCCCTCCACCGGTCCCCGTTTTTAAGAAGAGAGAAATGGAATCATGGTTTTCGTTAGGGTTTTCGATCACTACCATCTTATATTTTTAATCAGTAAAAACTTAGCCTTAAAAGAGTAAAAAACATCTTAAAATAGAAAAAATTTTTTAAAAAAAAGGTAAAAGCCAATGCATCGCTGATAACAAATAAAACCGCTACACCGTCGGTCTAGCACCGCGATACAATTCGAGCGGAGCCAGGTTTTTGGAAATGGGTGGGAAAATTAACAATGGTAAAATATTTGAGGGCATGCAAATTGGCTAATTTGGATAAAATTTGGCTAAAATAGCTAACATTGGGCATGGGAGCCAGCTGGACTGGGTGGGCAATTACACACCCACCCTTCCATGTGGTTCCTCCCTTGCGTTCGTTCCTTCCCCACAATCAGTAAGGACGCTTTTGTGGGTGTGGCATTTTGTTACCTAAACGAGGATGATAGACTCACCGATTTTCCGTCCCGCAAATTATCCCGAGAGGGAATTGTGCGGCAAACTTTTAATGATCTTATCATTGGGATTTAGGTGTAAAGTGGGCCATGGTCTTTGTGTCTGTCGGTAGGATTTTCGGTATCTGATTCTCGGTAAACCTAGAATTTCTATACCTAAACTACCATTAATGAATGATGATCAGACAACTAGACTAGGCCAAAGTCCAATTATCCACCGGACAGAAAGATGCCATGGAACATGATTCTTAAATGCTCAAAAGTATCAAGTCACATTTCTAATCAGGCCTTGTATAAGTGTCCAACAGTTGTTATACCAAGAGACCAAATCTCAGGTTTAGGGAATTTTTCTTTCCCACCCATTTAGGTTAGGCCCAGCTGTATTACCCTGGTGCCCTTAATATTTGTGCGAGTGTGTTTAACAAGTCATGTGTTGTACATGACCAATAGCTTTATATCTGTATCCCCTCTTCCATTGGATACCTTAAGAATCATTATTAAAAATTGCTTTTCCTCTAAAACTCTTGTTCTTATCTCTCTCAGTCTTCTTCTTCCCTTAACCTCATCTTGAATTCTCAGAATTCTTCTCCCTTGTAGTAAAGATCATTACAAATTGGTATCAGGAGCATTTATTACCTGGACCTATTATGGCTAACAATGCAGCTGTTGAAGAACTTACTAGGAAAATCGACGAGCTTACTAGAGCTCAGGCCGACTCTAATAAGAAGATGGATGAACTTACCAAATCTCAAAGTGATTCTTCAATTAAATATGATGCGGTGTTGAAATCATTAGAAGAAATTAAAGAAGCTCAAGGTAAACCGACGGCTGAGTTCATGAGTGTAATTAATGCTTCTTTTGTTTCTCAGATAGACCGTTACATTGAAGCTTCAGGTGAAAGGAGCTCAAATCGAAATGGAATTTTGGGTCATCCACCAAATGGTAACCAAATTAATTCAGGTGAAAATATCATACAACCTCATTATTCTGTTATTCATCAAGAGCAAAATCAATTTCAACAACCTAGACATAAGATAGAATTTCGCAGATTTGATGGTACCAATCCTAGATCCTGGATTAGGAAGTGTAGAAAATTATTTATGATGCACAATATGTTGGACCTTCAAATGGTTAATATAGCTTCCATGTACTTAGAAAGAAAGGCTGATATCTGGTTTCAAGACTATCAGATTGGTAAAAAGTTATAGCAAGGGAAGATTTCCTTAGAGACATCTGTTTGCGATTTCAAGAGCTTGGTCATGATGATGTTGTAGGGGAATTTAACAAACTCAGTCAAATTGGTTCTGTCCTTGATTACCAAGAGATTTTTGAAGAGTTAAAGGCCTTGATGTTAGCAAAAAAACCCTCATCTCACTGAAGACTATTTCACTTCTAGTTTCATTAGTGACCTTAAGGATGAGCTTAGATTGCACATTCAAATGTTTTCACCCAAGTCACTTGCAAATGCAGTCTACTTAGCCAGAATGCAAGAGGCACTCACTGAGAATGCAGCTAAGAAAAATAAATCACCATATAAACCTCCTCCACTATATGTCCCAAACAACTATTCTCAAAAACACACTACTTCTCCAGTTACAAGTCCTAAAACTTTCTCTAAATATTTTTCACCCTATACTGCAAGTTCTCCACTACCCATCGAAAATCTTTCCTATGCAGATATGCGAAAACGCAGAGAATGGCCTCTGCTATAACTGTGATGAAGCATTTCAAGCAGGACATAAGTGCATCAAACAACAAATTTATATGTTAGTTGCTGATGATGAAGAGTTGACACAATATGGAGAAGATTCTCCTCTTGAAACTCCATTATCTCCTTCCCAAGAGGAGGAAGTTGATATTCAGTGCATGCTCTCGCTGGCAATGTCTCCCACAACACCATTCAGATAAAAGGTGCAGCTATGAAGCAATCATTGACCATCCTTATAGACAGTGGAAGTACACATAGTTTTTTTAAGATCCAGCAGCAACAACAAGGTGTGGTGGACATGTTATTCATACAACATCATTGTTGGTGGCAGTAGCTAATGGAAACAAAATGGTCAGTGATGCTAAATGTCCCTCATTCAGTTGGCAGATACAAAGGCACGAATTCCAATTTGATATGCGGCTTCTAACTTTGGGAGGCTGTGACATGGTTCTCGGGGTGGACTGGATGCGTGGAATAAGCCCAATGGTCTTCGACTTCAACAACATTACGGTGAAATTATCTAAGAATGGAGAGGACATCAATCTTCAAGGTAATACTCCTACAACTGAACTTTCTATGATGACTGGTAAAGCTTTACATAAATGACTTAAGAAGAATAAAAATGGAATGGTGGGCCGGCTATTTGTCATAAATGCTTGTGAAGAACAACCTGAAACACCTGCTCGTATCTTACCCTTACTTCAAAAATATGAATCTGTTTTTCAAGAGCCCACCACACTACCCCCATCCAGGGCACATAACCATCATATTCCCTTAAAACCTCTCACTACACCTCCAAACCAGATACCCTATCGCATTCCTTATATTCAGAAGAAGGTAGTGGAGCAGTTAGTTTAAGAGATGCTTAGATCTGGAGTGATTCAACCTAGTCGAAGTCCTTTTTCTTCCCCAATACTACTTGTGAAGAAAAAAGATGGTAGTTGGCGATTTTGCGTCGATTATAAAAAGCTGAATAAAGCTACTTTCAAGGAAAAATACCCTATATCCATCATAGAAGAACTCTTGGATGAATTATTTAGTTCAAAGGTATTCACCAAGATAGACTTAAGGGCAGGATATCACCAAATTCGAATTTTTCCTCCAGATACATACAAGACTGCCTTCAAGACACATCAAGGGCATTATGAGTTCATGGTAATGCCATTTGGCTTAACCAATGCCCTAGCTTCCTTCCAAGCATTAATGAATGATGTTTTTCAGCCACATCTGAGGAAGTTCATATTGGTGTTCTTCGACGACATCTTGGTGTACAGTCCTGATATGGAGTCTCATTTAGAACACTTAGAAATCATTCTCAATACTTTACAGAAGCACACTTTATTTGCTAAACTCAGCAAATGTACTTTTGTACAATCAAAAGTGGAGTATCTTGGCCACATGAAGGAGTATCAGCTGACCCAACAAAGATTGACTGCATGATCAAATGGCCAGTACCCTCCACCTTAAAGGAACTTAGAGGGTTCCTAGGCCTCACTGGGTACTATAGAAAGTTTGTGAGAAACTATGGGCTTATATGCAGGCCTTTGACAGATTTATTAAAGAAGGACAACTTCCATTGGAATGGTGATGCTCAGACTGCATTTGAGACACTCAAGCAAGCTGTCACTACCACCTCAGTACTAGTACTACCTGATTTCACTCTACCTTTTGAAGTGGAGATAGATGCTTGTGATACAGGGGTAGGAGCAGTTTTGATGCAGAACAAGAAGCCAATTGCTTACTTCAGCATAGGCATGGGAACAAGATTTCCCTTAATGTCTACTTATGAGAAGGAATTGCTTGCTATAGTATTGGCAGTGACAAAGTGGAGGTGTTACTTATTGGGTAATCACTTTACTATCCATACAGATCACCAGAGCCTAAAATTCTTCTTGGAGTAGAGACTTCAATCTATGATACAACAAAAGTGACTTTCCAAGCTGCTAGGTTATGACTATACAGTTTGCTATAAGAAAGGAATTGAGAACAAGGTAGATGATGCATTATCTAGAGTTCCACATCTTATACCTCTCCTCAATGTCAACTTATTTCTCAACTGCAACCTACATGACTGAGTGAAGTGCAAACTATATACAGTTCAGACAAGTTGGCCTCTGAGCTAGTTCCATAGTTAACAGTTTCTCCTTCAAGTAGAAGTCCTTACACTCTTCTGCAAGGGATACTGAGGTACAAGAGTAGAGTGTATATTGGCTCTGCTGGAACATTGAGACAACAAGTGTTGGTTGCAGTCCATTCATTATTAGTGAGGGGACATTCAGGTACTCAAGCCAGGTATCAAAGAGCAAAGGAATTCTTCCATTGGATATGAATGAAGAAAGATTTATTCAAATATATCCAAGAGTGTGATATATGCCAACAACACAAATTCCACATACTTCTCCTAGAGGATTGTCACAACCATTACCAGTACCTGACCAAGCATGGAAGCACATTTCCATGGACTTTATCACAGGTCTTCCAAAGTCAGAAGGCAAAGAAGTCATCATGGTGGTGGTGGATAGATTCATCAAGTGCAACCACTTCATGCCACTTAGTCATCCCTTCACAGCTGCTTCAGTAGCTAAGGTATTTCTTGACAACATATTCAAATTACATAGATTACATGCTACAATAATTTCAGATAGGGATAACATATTTCTCAGTCACTTTTGGCAAGAGTTATTCACTAGAATGGGAACAACTTTGCACATGAGCTCTGCCTACTATCCACAGACAGATGTGAAGACTGAGAGAGTCAATGCATGCCTGAAATATTATCTAAGGTGCATGACTAGTTATAGACCCAACAAATGGGTTAGCTGGATGTCCTTAGCTGAATGGTGGTTTAATTCCACTTATCATACCAGCCTTAAGACTACTCCATTTCAAGCTCTGTACGGGTACAATCCTCAACAATTTGGCCTCTTCTTACATCAGCCATCCTCAAATGCCTATGTGGAAGACTATTTACAAAGAAGACAAGCTATGGGAGTCATAGTCAAATCCACTTTGGAGGAAGCTCAACACAGAATAAAACAACAAGCTGATAAGAAGAGAACTGAAAGGGAATTCCAGGTAGGTGAGTGGGTTTATTTGAGTCTACAACCATACAAGCAAACTTCTGTGCAGCTGAGAAAGAGTCTAAAGTTGTCAGCCAAATTTTTTGGTCCTTATCAAGTTCTTGCCGTAGTGGGAAAGGTGGCCTACAAACTCAGCCTTCCCGTCACTTCTAGAATTCATCCAGTGTTCCATGTATCACAATTGATGCCAAAACTTGGAACAAGGTTACTGCCACAGACTGTACTACCATCATTGGATTCAAATGGTTGTTTGAAGGTCTCTCCACTCCGGATTTTGTCTACTAGGACAGTTAAGAAGCGCCAACAACTAGTGGAGCATGTCTTGGTGCACTGGACTCACTCAACAGCTGTAGATGCTACTTGGGAGGACAAGGCTGTCATCAGACTCCAGTTTCCAAAGGTGATTCTTGAGGACAAGAATCAAATTGAGTAGGGAGTATTTGTCATACACCCATTTATCATAAACTCATTTAGGTTAGGCCCAGCTATATTATCCTGGTGCCCTTAATATTTGTGTGAGTGTGTTTAACAAGTCATTTGTTGTACATGCACCAATAGCTTTATATCTGTATCCCCTCTTCCATTGGATACCTTAAGAATTATTATTAAAAACAGCTTTTCCTCTATAACTCTTGTTCTTATCTCTCTCAGTTTTCTTCTTCCCTTAACCTCATCTTGAATTCTCAGAATTCCTCTCCCTTGTAGTAAAGATCACTACACAGGATTAGAGGGAAATTTTCTTTCTTTGATAAGCTACAATTGGCTTGGTAGTAGCAGCAAAAACAAAAGAACATTTTAACCAGTCCTATCCCACAGAAAAGTCACTAATTTGGATTACCGTTCCGCTTGCCGTACTGTTTGAATTTTGCAGTACGTGCAATTAACTACTCAGATAATTAAGGAGTTTGAAAATTGCAGACAGCTTCATTGTATTACACAAATATTTTTCTTCTCAAGTGGCCCAGAATTTGAAGTCAACATAATCTAAACTAACAAATGGGCATGGCAGCCATCAACTAGCATCTTTCTCGTAATCAATTACATTACACAGTTGTAAGTATAATTGTGCAAGTGTAATTGCTTTGGAATTATACCCCCATATTATATAAAATCGATCCTACCACTACTACTATCTTTTGGAATGATCATCTTTTGAAAAAAAATATTAGATCAAATCATCAAGCTGGTCTTGATAACAGTGAACAAAAATATTAGCCATCGCCCTGATTTTTCACTACCGAACTTGGCTTTTCACCAATAGGCCGAACCTGTCTTCTTCCGGATAACAGTGATCAGATCACCGAACCAGTTAGTGTGTACGTAATCCGATATTTGGTTAGAAGTTTCGTTAAAATAGTTCTTAAAAATTCTGCATCCGAACCCACCATAATCAATCGAAAAATCATCTTGATTACACATTCATATTCTTAATCATTTTCGTCTCAATCATGCAGAAAGTCTAACAATTTAAGATTTGTTGACATTTTTCAGTTGATGTTTGCAATTTTGGACTAGAGCTTCATTTTCAACTGCAAAGTAATCCGAAAAAAAATAAAAATCTAACGTACGGTTCTTAAAGATCAGTCATCTATTTTTTATTTTTTTTTTAGGAAAAAGGTTAATTTTCATCTCTTAGCAAGAAATAAGAGACGGAAGTTCCCTTTTCGGAAAATAAAATAAAATGGAAGTGTAGGAGCACCACAATCATGTGTCATGTTAAAATGGCATATATAAGAACTTTTGCATGGTGATCTTCAAATTACTAAAACTCAAGCCTTTTGTTATGCCTTTTAATTATATTGATTCAATTTTTTTGTGTGTGCAACTTTCACCGATAGGTACCTTAGAATTTAGATACAATGATCAAAACTAAAATTTCACTTGAACATCCAAAACTGTCCATTAAAGAACAATGACCTCTTTGATAGTATCAAAATTCGAAAGGTAGTAAACCAAAACAATACTCAAAAGTTAAATAAATTAGTGTACCAAAACAATACTCAAAAGTTAAATAAATGCCGACATCTATGTAGTATAGTGGTAAAATGATGGGTTATCATACCAATGACCTGGTCAGTTCAAAACTCGTCAACACCAAGTTATTTATACAATTTCCACCGGACACGTAGATGGAACCTCACATGGATGATCCCGACTGTTCTGCTTTCCGTACTATCTGAACTTTGCAGTACGACAATGAACTACACAGATACCTGACATGGACCGTTCTGCCTGCCGTACTATTTGAACTTTGTAGTACGGCAATGAAACTACCCAGATAATTACTCAGATAATTAGGAAATTGAAAATTGGACAGCTTCACAAAGGTTTTTGTGTGGTCCATGATTTGTAGTCAAGATAATCTAAACTAGCAAATGGACATCTAATAGCATCTTTCTCATAATCAATATACAGTATACAGTTGTAAGAGTAATTGCACCCCCATATAATTATATGGATCGATCCTACCACTACTACCATCTTTTGAAATGATCAAATCATTAAACTGTCTTGGCTGACATAAAAATTTAGCCGTTGCATTGGCTACTCTGGATCTTGGCTTCACCTATAGGCCAAAGTAGTTGTTCCACATAACAATGATCAAATCATCAAACTAGCTAGTAGTTAGTACGTAATTCTTCCGAAATTCAGTTGGAATCTTAGTTAGAATATTTTTTAAGATAACGGCTATTATTTCGTAAATGATCGGTTGACTAATCATCTTCATTAGACATTCATGTTATTAATCGTTTTCGTCTCAATCATGTAAAAAAGTCTAACAATTTAAAATTGCTTGACATTTTGCAGTTGATGTCTGCAATTTTGGACTAGAGCTTCATATTCCATTGCAAACTGGTATGGAGATCAAACGTACTGCTGAAAAAAAAAAATATTACAACGTATTGTTTTTTCACCAATATAGTTTAAGACGTGATCGACATACACAATTATCCTCGATGTAATTAAGAGGAAAAGTTATCCATTGACATTTGATATTGAGATCTGAAGAGGAAAAGGTATCCCATTGACATTTGATATTGAGATTCTGAAGATGCGCATATTTGTCAAGTTTTATTTTTCCCATAATTAACGACTAGATAGCAGCTGACAGACAGCTTTGTCAGGGCAACAACTGCGAGGTGGGATTCCTCTAACAAACCAGATAATTCAGTGAATCCATCCATTGACAGTGCATGAACTCCATTTTGAAATAGAATTGTCTGACCTTGTCAAGGATTTATGGATATACAATTGTAGATAAAGATGGCTTAACAGTGATAAATGGGAATAAGCAGATTTAAAAAAATATTGAGTTATGTATAGTTGACATAAAAGAGAATTTTATGAGTATATTCTTTGGACGGATCACTATATAATGGAAACTAACTTCAATTTGAAAGTACCAACACTTACCTTCCATTCCATTTTTACAGTAACATCTCTCTTGCTCTCCCTCTCTTGAACCTGAAAGAGAAAGGGAAAAAATAGAAAACAAAGTTGGAGTTGCCGAGAGTCATCATGGGGAAGGAAGGATTAGAAGTGCTTAAAGCACTTGATGTAGCTAAGACACAATTGTATCATTTCACGGCCATCGTGATTGCTGGTATGGGTTTCTTCACAGATGCTTACGATCTCTTTTGCATCTCCCTTGTCACCAAATTGCTCGGCAGGATTTACTACACTGTCGAAGGAGCAGAAAAACCCGGGAGTTTGCCACCAAATGTTGCTGCGGCTGTTAATGGTGTGGCTCTGGTCGGCACACTTGCTGGTCAGCTCTTCTTTGGGTGGCTAGGTGATCGAATGGGTAGAAAGCGTGTCTACGGTCTTACCCTACTTATTATGGTTACTTGTTCAGTAGCGTCTGGTCTCTCCTTGGGGAACCAGCCAAAAGCAGTCATGGCTACACTATGTTTCTTCCGTTTCTGGCTTGGATTTGGAATCGGTGGTGACTACCCACTTTCTGCAACTATCATGGCTGAGTACGCCAACAAGAAAACTCGAGGTGCTTTTATCGCTGCTGTCTTTGCGATGCAAGGAACGGGAATTCTAGCTGGTGGAATTATGTCCATTATAGTTTCTTCGATATTCGAAAAGCAGTTCCCCGCTCCAGCTTATCAAGTTGATGCTAAGGCATCCCTTCCACCTCAGATGGACTACATTTGGCGTATAGTTGTGATTTTCGGTGCAATTCCAGCCGCTTTGACCTACTACTGGCGTATGAAAATGCCTGAAACCGCTCGGTACACTGCTCTTGTAGAAAAGAACGCGGAAAGAGCAGCTGCCGATATGTCAAAGGTTTTAAATAAGGAGATTAAAGCTGAAACAGCAAGGGTGGAGAGATTAACAACGGATAATTCATTCGGTTTATTTTCAATGGAATTTCTTAAACGACATGGACTTCCTTTACTTGGAACCACAAGTACTTGGTTCTTGCTAGACATAGCTTTTTACAGTCAAAACTTGTTTCAGAAGGATATTTTTACTGCAATTGGGTGGATTCCACCGGCAAAAACTATGAGTGCTGCTGAAGAAGTTTTCAGGATCGCGAGGGCACAAACACTAATTGCTCTATGCAGTACTGTTCCTGGGTACTGGTTTACAGTGGCTTTCATCGATATTATGGGGAGATGGGCAATCCAAATGATGGGTTTCTTCTTCATGACAGTCTTCATGTTTGCTATCGCATTTCCTTACAACTACTGGAGCAAAAAGGAGAACAGGATCGGATTCGTTATTATGTATGCACTAACTTTCTTTTTTGCAAACTTTGGGCCCAACAGTACAACCTTCATTGTGCCAGCTGAAATATTCCCAGCTAGGCTGCGTTCGACATGTCATGGTATATCAGCAGCCGCAGGGAAAGCGGGTGCAATCATTGGTGCATTTGGGTTCTTATATGCTGCGCAGAATCAAGATCCAAAAAAGACTGATCACGGGTATCCAGCTGGTATTGGTGTTAAGAACTCCTTGATCGTGCTCGGAGTTATCAACTTCATTGGCATGATGTTTACATTCCTGGTACCAGAACCAAATGGTAAATCTTTGGAGGACTTGTCAGGTGAGAACGACGGAGACACGTATGAAGAAGAGATTCAAGGGCCCGGACAAGGAAATAACAGAACAGTGCCTGTTTGATTTTCTTGGTTTGTCTATTTATTTTATTTTTTTTGTTGGTTTTCAGCATGATAATTTTACTTGTGATGTATATGATGCTCAAACTCCCTCTCCATGTGTGCCAAAAAGATTGGGATGGGGAAATGGGTCAAATCGAAGTGGATGTATTGTAAATCAAATTATTTCTGTTATTTATTTAATATTTTTATTAGGATCTATTTGTTTAGATCTATTTGTTTATTTTGCATATTTCTCTTTGATGGTGTAATGAATTATTGGACTATTTGTTGTTGAATGTAATCAAATTCCTTTACCGAATCTAGCTTCCATGAGGGACAAAGTTGAATGCATACAGTTGAGCCTGTATTTACTCCAGTTGTTGTAATTGTGTAATGCCTTGATTACAAATGAGAGTTGGTTTTTACAATACAGTGTCCCAGCTGATTTCAAGCCACAGTCCAGTCTGTTAGGAGGTGGCCTTGGGATGAGAAATTTGCCGCAACAGGACTTAAAAACAAGCCCGTATTCTTTTACGTCCCTTTGTCAGTCCTATTCAATTTCGAAAGCAGCTCATAGGACCATTGGGACAAAATATGACCAAAAAATACCATCCATGCCCCTGAACTGATGACATGTAAAGTACAATACGAGTGCAGTAGGAACAGTTTCTAAAGTACAGTAAGAGTGCACTCCCGTCCATGGTTAAGTAAACTTTACTGTATTCGAGTCTACTGTAGGAGTCGGTAGGAGTGCACTCCCTTACTTGAATAGTCAACATTACCTTTTTCCCGTCATTGACCAGTTAAAAACATTCTAAAAAAGATCGGTTAATAAAAAGTACACCGAGGGGGGAAATAGGAATAAAAGCATTGTTGAAAGTCCAAAATGTTTCTTTTTGTTACAGGCCTACGGCCCATGGATGTGTGGTCCATTAGATAACTAGGGTTTTCCATTGTTATGTATGTAGAGAACATCGTGCATATGTAATATCCCTGTTTTTTTTATCAATAAGAAGTTCTCCCTTTTGCGTTTGTCTTTATGTTGTCATGTCTTGATAATCTATCACATATGTATGTCCCCTTGTCTGTCTCCATGCTTTATTCTTATCAGAAAGTCTCAACGAACCGCCAAAAAAACTCCACAGAAACCGCCCCTCACATCTTTTCCAACCATGGACCCAAAAGTGCCCCCTGCTAACTTCAAAAGGATGGGGCCCACCTTTTGTGCGAGGGGCGGTTTTGCCCTGGTTTTTCAGGGCGGTTCATAGAGAACCACTGTATTATTATTTGCTTTAATAGTGGATTGTCAGAAGAATAATGATTGAAGCCTGTATAAATTAACTAGATTAACCTTTGTTTATTAGTGGATAGTCATATTTGTTTTATTATTTTATTTTTATCTTCATTCTCTGAGTCGTGTTCTCAGTTCTCACATGCTGATTGATATTAATATCCGTATATGTACGAATTCTCATTATTAGTTTAATAGTACTATTTTTATCCGTTGTGTATCTGTTTGGTATGTATGCATAATCTGTCGTTACATTTATTCATTTATTTTTATTTATTTTTTTAATTATTTTCTCAAAACTTTTGTAATGTCTGTACCATTATGAGTATTGACGATTGACTAAGTATTGTCGATCATTTATGGGGTTATGTGTTTGTACCCAAAATAAATTCTAGACACGAAACACGATGAATAGATGATTTGGTGTGTATTTAGGGCTAGGAGACGAATTGAAGAACAAATAAAAGAAACACAGGTTTTACGTTGTTCGGCATGGTTTGCCTACATCCACGGGCGAATCCCCTTGGGGAGTGATTTTTTATTGATAATAGAATTACATTGTGTTTTTTTTTTTCTCTTCCTCGCCCCCCTTTTTTTCTATTAGGGCGTCCCTATTTATACAATTGCGAATTCTCTCCTCTCTTAATTGTGAAATAACATAAATTGAGTTAAATTTCCCTGCATGCCTCCTAGCCATAAACTGTATTAATTCTGCATGTTGTTATAATTCTGCACTTGCTGGCTTTTGCATGCCTCATATTAATTCTCGCATGAAAACCGCTCATTCATGCCTCACAATTTAATTATGATGGACTCGATCAAGCAACATGCATAATGGTCAGGCAATATGGATGGATGTTGGTCGTCGACATGGTAGAGATGGCCGGGTAACGCACCTGCAACCATGGCTAACTGGATGGGCAAAGGTGCGAGTACTGGCCGAATTGCCAGCGTGATTGCCGCTACAAACCGAAAATTGCCTGTAGGTGCTGACTTGCAACCTCGACTTCAATGCTACTTTTTGACCGACGATTGACTTTGACTATTGATCGGACGCTGACTTTGACCATTGACCGAAGGGTTGACTTTGACCATTGACCGTCATTGAATTTATGTAATACCGCGGGCGAGTGGTGGGCTGCTAGGGTTGACTGGTTATCGGGCTTGATGAGGCTGCAAGATGATTCACCAATCGCCATTATGCGGCATTTAACTATGGTACAAACATTATGATTCATTTATTCATTTTTTTTTAGAACCATCAAGAAAATTGGTTTATAAAAAATATGGTACTGGAATTAGTTGTACTAATGTCTATTACTCTTGGTTTTGTAGATGGACCCAATTCGACCGAATTTGAGCTTTGACTCGTGTTCGAACTTGAGTACTATCGTCGGGTAGTCGATGCGAGACTACTTTCGCGGGCGAAAGACTACACCGCTAGCATAAAGCCTTCAACCGCTACAAAATGTTGTTCA
>JAJJWW010006286.1:0-54857 GCA_023531295.1 Papaver armeniacum | reverse complement strand
CATAAGTAACATAAGTAGTATATTTCCATTCCACCATTCGAAACTCAGGTGTCATAATTTAATGAAGAAAAAAATGTTGAAAGTTGAACATGCCGTCTTGGTGCGGCTTATAAAATGTTGAAATTTGTATACATCAGCCATTAATTATACCAATTGAATGAAAAAAAAAGCACCAAACTAAAATCATACCTTGATCCATTATGCATTTTGAAAAACATGGTAAGATTGTGACTTTATACTTTTTTATATTTTATTGTTATTATTTTAATATTTTTTTCATGAATGGATATAGGTCAAGAGTAAGTTCTAAATCCTACAGGCTTGATTCGGGGTTCATTTTGGCTAATCATTTTGGGAAAATGATGGAAGTATAACAAGCATCAGGGTACTTTTTTGAAGTATCTTTAATGAGGTATATGAGGGAGGATCCGTTCACGCTTTTATTTTAACAATACTATCTCACATTTTGGACGCTATTTTTTTTTTTTTAAAAAAAACCAAGCGATATCATATTTGAAGTTAATGTTCTGAGAATATGTTCGTCTCACAAATATCTACATACCCACAAAAAAATGAGCAAATTTTGAAATGTATAACTCCACCATCTACTATTTTGAAAATCAACCATCGAAAATCAACAAATTTTCGACGGTTAAAATTATGATCGGTAGATGGTGAGGTTTAGAATGTGCTGATTTTTTTGTAACTATGTAGAGATTTAAACGATCATATTCCCAGAATATTAACTTCAAACACTGTACCATTTAAGTTTTAATGAGAAAAATATCTACGAAAATGTGAGATAGTGTGAATCTAAGAGTGTGAAGGGATCCTCCCTCATCTTTATTAGTGGTAATTCTAAATGGTGCGTATTTTAATATTAAGCATGCATCGATTTGAAAAAAATGAATAAAAAATTGACTTATCATGTGAAAGGGGGTATAAAAATAAAATAAACTACGCTAGAGTTGATGAAGTGGAAGAGTATGTTAGGAAAATGGAAAAAATATAGGGTTTATCTGGATTTTGTGTGACAATACATGCATTAGTTGGTACATCAAAAAATCTCCTAGGCTGAGATGATATTTACCTTTCCATTTAGGTCCAACGGTTTATTCCCATTAAGTAATGACCAAAAACTCATTCAGATTCGATAATCTGCTTTACAGGTACTTAATTGTATACTCTTGACGAAGTTATTTGTAGTACATCGTTCATGAACTACTTTAACTGAGATGGTGTACATGGTCTATGAAGTTATATATGGTGTACATGGATGAAGAAAGAGATCTTCCAAGGTGTTATGTGGTAGAATTCTAGAATATAAGTATTGGAGAAGTTTGCAAAACAGGGAAGACTGAACATGAAATGACTAGATTAAATTTATTAGAGTAGATTGTTTCATGATGAGATTAAAATCATTCCATCCGTTCATGGGTGTTACATGAAAGGTATTCCGGTTCTAAAACATATAATTGCTAAATCTTTTAAGACTGATATTCCAAAACATATAATTGAGATTCTTCTTTATGGGAGTGTGAGAGAGCAAATGTAAATAGAGTTGTCATGTTTCCACACACGTTGTTCTTAAGAAAGAGAGATGTTAGTCCCATTTTGCAGAGTACATATACTAGGAGGCAGTCAAACTTAAACTCAACGTATTCTCAGAATTACATGTCCTGGCACGGATGTGGATCAAAATGTTGTTAAAAACATAATTCACCAAAATTATGGTTAATTTGATACATATATAAAGAAAACAATGAAAATTTAATTAGTATTTCAATTTTAGCAACTATATAAGTTGCATGTCGTGAAGATTATGTGAACTATTAAGAATTACTTAGATTTGAGTTAATATAAAATATTAATAATTGCTCCCAGAATTTATTCTAGTATTGTTCTACCCTCAGATTTTTTATTAGGATGTCATTTTCTATGTCATTCTTGATTGGTTAAGAAGCTATCAGCGGTAGTTCTTTGGAAAAGGGAAGGCGATCTACTATTCTGTAAGTCATAGTGATATTGTTCATCCAATTTTCTTTTGGGTATGGGTAGGATTCATTCTTTGGTCGGTACAAACAAAGTGGATTAGAGTCATGCGATACTTACTTCAAAAAAATTAACTCTATAAGTATCATGTTATATTATTATATATCCTAATTCATGTTCAAAAGAGAAGAATCTTTTGAGTTCCAATGAAATATTTGGATATGCTAGGGATTGAAAAACTCATGAAAAGTGAATGTGAAATAAAGCCGTAAGTTACAGAGTACATTCAACCAACTAAGCACATGAAGAGTTAATTGGAACATCAAATCTAAAGTTCTGGAAAATAATATTACTATCAATCCAATGTTTGGTTGATGACCAACGGTTTCTCGCAATTACACTGATTAATTTCTTTGTTGCTAACATTTCGTTTGATATTTTTAAGTCATATGTAATTGTGTTGATCGCTCATACATCTAAAGAACTAGAAATAAAAAGGTAAAACTAACGATCTACATATTTAAACAGAAAAAAGGCATACAAAGTGATGACGGGATGACATCATACGTTATTTCACCAGTGAAAACAGACAAAAAGGCATGGTTAGTGATGCGTCGCCATGTCTTCCAAGTTCATTGTTTTGATGTGGTTACATATAAGTCCCATGTAGTTTAAGATAATTCAGGGTATCCACTATTGATTTCTTCCCCAATCAAGTTTTTTAATAACTAACTCTATTTTAATTTAAGGTCCTAATATATGTTTCATTTTATACCGACACATCTTTATTTCATTTTAGCCCAGCGAGCGCATCCCGAGAAAGAATCTTAACAATGATGATGTACCATTAGAGGAAAGTGAGGAACGCGCAACTAGATATATTGTGCTTTGTGGTATTAAATTTTGATTACCATGTGGATAATAAACTCAATAATAGTTGTTTGATTGCAGACCTATAGGCCAAAGAATGTATGTAAAATAGTGCATCTAACAATTTGATATGGAGCCTACATATTTAGTTGATAACACATCCCAGCACAAAGCGTCCGAACTAATATTTATTACTATTAAGTTTATCATTATTTTTTAATCTTTAATCACATGCATATCTATTTGTATACATGTTAATTGCTGACTAAGTTTTCATGTTGGAGGATTCAGATTTTTGTGCTTGTCTACGTGTGCTAGAGATCAATCACATGCATATCTATTTGTATACATGTTAATTGCTGACTAAGTTTTCATGTTGAAGGATTCAGATTTTTGTGCTTGAACACATGATAGCCATGCAAATACATAAATTGCGGACACTGCCAAAATTTCAGATAGTTAATTACTCTAAACATAGTTGTTTATCAATATCATAAAGCAATGGATATCACATATTCACATTATGGATCATTAGACTAGATTGATGAAAGACATACCAAACAATATAAAATTAAGTCACAGTAGTAATTTTGATTATATTTGGATAAACGGAAAAGCTGCTTACAAAATATATAACAACAAAACAACATTGAGAGTCAACTCCGACATTATCATTTTATAATCATATGACAGTAAGATGCTGGAGTCTTATTTGAAAAATGAAGAACTAAATGAAGATAAGGAAGATAGCCGTGATATAGATCTCAAGGAAATCGACAAGGAAATGATTGCAGTTTTAGAAGATTAGGTCATAAAAATGATTTGTCATCAATGAGCAGACATCTGAATTTTCCAGTTGGGTGGGTATGAACAAAAAGCATACAAATACATGACATTAGTCCGTAAAAATGTTAGGAACTTAAAATCAAAACAGAAACACAAGTTATGGAATTCGAACAACGTCTGAAGGATATACAGACTCAGGATAGATAAAACACGGATTTTATATAAGAATACAACTATACATAATAATGAAATGCCCAAAAAGAAAAGCTTCAAATTATGAAAAAGCATTGACAATTGTTTCAACAACTTCGTTAGATTTTGCCTTACCCATGTTATTATTTTTTATTTCACTTAAAGAAATATACTTATTATTTTTAAATTTTCAGAAAAAAGTTCTTCCTAATAATTTATTAAAGAAAATGTTGGAATTTCTCATTTGTTCGTTCCAAGTAAATCAACTTTGGTTAAACAATTACGTAAGTGTTCAAACCAAGCATGCATGTTGTAAATTTCTAATTTTTTCTTTTCTTTTGATTAGAAACACCAAACACCATCCACGTAAGTACATTATACTTTAACTGGCATAATAATTTCCAAGGGGTATGTTCAAGTCTAAATATTAATGAACACCATTCAATTATCATGTAATCAACCAATAAAATAGACGATTCTTTTTTTAGGAAATAAGCATTGGTGATATCTGGAAAACAGATGCCGGACTATGTCAATGAGAATACTTGAATAACAGAAGAATATTAATGATAATTTAAAGTAATTTCACAAAAAATGCCGGGATAAAAATCCCAGTGTTAAATATTGAAGATCACGTGATACATGACGCTAACCAAAGGTTGAGCCAGGACCGTAAGGCCCCGTGATACATAGTAGGTATATATAAAGCTTTTAGGGTTTTGTAGACTTGTTATGAATCTGACTTCCTTAATCTTGGCGATGTAACTCGGAATGGTCTTTTGGGCAACCGTTTTGCAGTTATGTTGGATATAAATCTTGTTTCTTGTCTCACCCTACTAGTTTCCTATAAATCTATTAGGGTTTCTAGACTTGTTATAAATTTATCATCTCTCATGACGAGGTAACTCGGTATGGTCTTTTAGCCTATCATATTTGCAGCCAAGCAGAAGAAGCTTGATCCATTTCCTTGTCTCACTCTAATTGTTATATATATAATTTATAGGGTTTGTATACTTGTTATAAATCTATAATCTCTCATGACGAGGTAACTCGGTATGGTCTTTTAGCCTACCGTTTTTGTAGCCAAGCAGGAGCTAGATCCATTTCCTTGCCCCACTCTAATTGTCATATATATATATATATATATAATTTATAGGGTCTGTAGACTTGTTATCGACTTTTCATGACACTGCGTACTTGATTCCCTTAGCTGATCTCACCCACAACTAAGAGTTGCTGCAACCCAAAATCACAGACTTGATAATAAACAAATCTGTCTCACACAAAAAAGTCTATCAAAAGGATAAATCCGTCTCCCACAGATAAATCCTAGGTTTTGTTCCGTCTTTTGATATCAAATCAAGGTGAACAAGAACCAATTGATAATTCAGACTTATATTCCCGAAGAACAGCCTAGATTAGTCAATCACCTCTCAACAATCCTTCCTAACTACACATGCAGTTTGTCAAGGAATCACAAACAGTGAGACGAAGATGTTTGTGACTTCTTTATCTTGACTATCAGAGAACTCTCCCGTTCTCAAGCCAATCAAAGATTGTACTCATACAATAAAAGATGCAAGATCAATTGACTCAATATGAGCATCTCATATTAACCATGTTCTTCTTCACCATAACTAGTTCAACTGACTCAATATGAACTAGTTAGAGAGTTGTTCAATTGCTATGAGATCTTATGCAACTACATAAAACACAACTGAAACAAAGATCATTCGATTCTATTAGAATCGGCTCATGAACATTATAGCCATGGTTTGCATAAAGCATTCCTTAATAATTTAATGTTTCATGTTCAAAACACATCTTTAGATCATAACCTCTTAAGCTCACAAACAAGTTCGCGGACTTAATCTAATCGGTTAAGTTTTCCAAACTCAGCAGAAATTCTCAGAAAGAGAACTTCCGCCGGTTCGTGGACTTAGCACACAAACGAGTTTTTTGAAATCCCAGCAGAAATTCTCGGTCGAGAACTTCCGTCAGTTCCCGGACCTGGCAAGCCAATTCCACAATCCTCCCGATTACTCTTGATCAACAAAGTTTTTGAAAAACTTTGGTTCAAGGAATACATGGTTATGTAATATAAACTCTCATTCCAACCATTGAGACATTCTCAGCCGTTATTCACAGACCGATTCACGTCAGAGCAAATCTCAAAGTGATTGGAACTTTTCATGACTTTCGTCACTAGGTGAAGATAAACTTGATCAAAGAGAAACGCTTTACTAACACACGATTTCGAGAAAAAGATAAGCAATGAATGCTCAGCTCAAAATGTCAAGTGTGTATGATCTAGTCTATATAGCATACGAATTTTGTCTCATAAGAAGTAGGAGATAAAATAGATAGACTTTTGAGTGATAGATAAGTTCAAGTATTCACATACCTTTTTGTTGATGAAGTTCCACGGTTCTTTGTGTAGATCTTCGTCGTTGTCGTTGAATCGCCATGAAGTCCTTGAGCTCAGCTACACTTGTCCTATCCTAGTCCAAGACTTAGCTGATAGGCTAGAAATCAAGACTTATAGTTTTGATCACTAACATTGACAAACATGCTTGATATAGCAACACATGCGAGGTTGACCGATCTATGCTCTAACAACTACTTTGTTAACTCCTTCAACTGATTGCACGACTTGCTCACATTCTCATCGTGTGTATGAACACACGTGCCGTAGACCGCCATACCAAAACCCTAGTTAATATCCCCCCATGTGACACGATTGATGTCTCATGACTATGGGACGATGACTTCATGACTTCATGGGACGATGAATCCTAGTATTGTTGATTCGAACATGATTTGAAAATGTTATGAGACTCATGAAATGAACATGTCTGTTGAGACAGAGGTATAATGTATGAATAAACATAGTTAAAGTGAGCAAATATTGCTCATTCGATGAATTGTTGAATATTGATAGTTGAGCCAATATTCCTTGGTTTGAGCAAATATTGCTCATCTGAGCAATGTTGCTCATTTAATGAATTATTGGTAGCATGACCAAATAAAATATTAATTTAAATACAGGCATCTAAACCAAGTATAATTAATAAAATGTTGACCATGAGATCATCATAAATTATTAGCGTTTGATCTGGATTTTATGAGCCTTGGACTCAAAACCCTAATTCGATCAATTGATGGTTTATTAAAAATTAACCATGAAGTGAAGGAGAGGCCGGCTACATGGGATCATGGGTCGACCATGTAGCGCCCACATGCTCAAGTGAGAAAATACCAAGGTCTCTTGAAGATTTGTTGATTCGTTGATGAAAGGATGATTAAATGTTGGTTTAATCATTTATTAAAATTATGCTCGTCTGATCCTTAGGTTGTAGCTCCCCCTAAGCTAGCATCCGACTAATCCAAGAGATTAGCTATAAAATGAGGCACTAACGATCTAAAAGATATATTTAACCATTAAGTAAGAAGTTCTAAACAAAGATTAACCTGAATCTAAACCCTCTATGAAATAAATACAAGAACTCCTCTCAAGTGATACATATTTAATAATGCGTTGGTTTGCAAATAGAATATAAACACAAAAATAAATATAGCGGAAGCTAACCAACTAACGAAACCAACTCCTCGAAGCTTTAATCACCATGTGCACATCTTGATCTGTCTCTGAAACTGAAAGTAGGAATGGGTGAGCACATCATCCCTAAAAGGGGTGCCCAGCAGAAATAATAACTACCTTTCAAGTAATCACTAGAATGATTTGAAGACAATGTAGGTTCTACTGAAAACCGTTAAAATACGGAAAACAGATAAAACATAAATAAGATAATAAGTGTACTGAATTATAAAGTTTTACCAACCAATAAAACAACATACATTCACAACATAAATAGTAGTTGAGCGACGTATTCCTTTGGAGTAGCAAGGCATGATTGTTGTAGAATCTTCAATGATCATTAAAGCGCCCTGAGGTTTCCGTCCCCAAGTCATAAACAATGTGTACCTTACCAGTACCTTATTCTACGCGCACTCTACATAGCAAGTATCCAAAGAAAACTAATGGTAACAATCTTATATCCGATAGAAGAGATTACACAGTGGAGAGCCCTCAATCCGCCCACGGGTAAACCCAACCATCATATATAAGTTTCCCAACATCAATCTCTCTAAACACCAAAACATAATATAATATCTTTTGAAAGTAATTTAAAAGAACAGTAAACATTCATGTATGAGATATGCATGGCCCGTACAGAAATATGGAAAGTAATATTCGACTGGCCCGCCTATTAGTTTATTAGTTGTGTAGGATCAGAATATTGTCACAACAATATTCCTGCGACATAAACAACGGTTCTGCGATACATGTTTGCGAAGCATCTTAAAGTGACGTAAGGAATGACATTGGATGAAAGCGACAGAAACATGGGAAAAGTGTGACATTACTGCGATGAATCGATAATTTTGCGAATGATTAAGGCGGTGGACTTTGCGTTGTATCGCAAGGATTCAGATCCGAAATTAATGGAAATATTAGCTGTAAATGAGCTGTAATCCATTATGTAAATGCCTATTTAAAGGAAATGAATAATTCCAGAGAGGATGATGTATTTTTGAGGGTTAGGAAAGTTCTTAGGAGAGAGAAAATATTACTAAGTTCATTGTATTCTTGATTACGGTAATTCTTTTAAGATCAAATCAATAAAAAATGTTCTTAATCTTCAAATTGTGTCATTAATGTTAGCAAATTCTTAGGTTGGGTGTAGTGTGGGAAATCCTACAACTACATTTTGGCGCTAGAAACAGGGAGGATTGGTGGAAAATCATAGCAAAAGTTAGGCAAAAGAAAGAAGTCATCCAAGAATTAGAGGAATGTCAAGAAAATTGGTGGAAGAAAAGATGGTTAAAATCAAAGATAATCAAAAGAAACTGGAATGTGATGTAATAACAAAGATGATGATAGAAAAATTCCATGAAGATATCAAAGGAAGGATACACAAACGAGATTTTGAAGGAAAGAAAATCATGACAGTAGATAGGACATCACCGCTAAAAGAATGGGAAAAACAAGAAATCACATTCACAGCAGCAGAAATTCCGAAAGAGAATTTAGGCCATACATCTCCATTAGTAATTACAGTGCCTGTCGTACCAATAAGAAAAGAAAAATCAACAAAATCTACAGAAGAGTGGGCTGTGAATAGGACTTTGGTGGACGCAGGAAGTTCTGTGGATATAATGTTTTACCACACGTTCAAGAAAATAGGATATAAGGATGAAGAAATGCTGAGTCCAACATATCATATTCATGGATTTGGAAAAACTCTAACAAAACCAAAAGGAGAAATTGTCGTGCGAATTCCGTTAGGGGAAATAGAGACACAAATAACTTTGTGTGTGGTGGATGTGAAATCGCCATATAATATGCTGTTGGGAAGGCCATGGATACATGCAATCAAGGCTGTATCATCAACTCTACATCAGCGTATAAAGTTTCCTATGCCTAGTGGAATTGGCGAAATTAGAGGAGATACAAATCAGGCAGAGTTGTGTTTCCAAAATGAAGTAAGGAATTGTGAAAATCAAATTCAATTGCGAAAACAATGCAGAAAAATGAGGAAAGAAGAAAGGAAAGAAGAAGAGTTCAAGGTTTACATGATTAGATCAAAAGAAGGAAAAGGAATTTTTGATGATGTATCGCAGGAAAGTAATGAATCACCGGAGGCAATAAAAGTACCAACACCAATGGGAGAGCATGAAGCCAGTTATACTTCGGCAGAACCAACAAAAGAAATAAATGTGGGAAGTGAAGAAGTTCCCAAAATACTGAAAATTGGAACTAAGATGGATGCGGAAGAAGAGGAACACACCGTAAATCTTCTGCGAGAATACAAAGATATTTTTGCGTGGAACATGGATGAGATGCCTGGAATAGATCCATCTATTGCATGCCATAAATTGAAGATCAATAAAAATGTGAGACCATTCAAACAAAGAATAAGAAAAATTGCGACTACTTATCATGCCAAGATAGAAGAAGAATTGCAGAAGATGCTTGACGCAGGAATTATAAGGCAAGCGAAATATCCAGAATGGATCGCTAATATGGTAGTGGTCCCCAAGAAAAATAAGGGGATAAGAATATGCATCGATTTTACTGATCTAAATAAAGCATGTCCCAAAGATAGCTTCCCATTGCCAGATATCCCGCAGCTGGTGGAATCTGCCGCAGGAAATGGTCGAGTATCTTCGTTAGATGGTTACAAGGGCTATAATCAAATCCCACTTGCGGAAGAAGATCAAGAACATACTGCGTTCTTTGCTCCCAGAGGATTGTATTGCTACACAAAGATGCCTTTTGGGTTACGAAATGCAGGAGCAACCTACCAAAGAATGGTGGAAAAAGTGTTCGCAAAATGGATACATAAAACTTTAGAGGTATATGTGGATGATATGTTGGTAAAAAGTAAAGAAGCTAAAAATCATGTGCAGGACTTAAGGGAAATTTTTGATCAGATGCGGCTTTTTAATATCAAAGTCAATCCTGAGAAATGTACTTTTGGAGTATCATCTGGGAAATTTTTGGGATATATTGTATCAAAAGAAGGAATACAAGTTGATCCTGTAAAGGTGCAAGCAGTTAGAGATATGCCAACTCCAGCAACAGTGAAAGATGTGCAAAAATTGAATGGACTATTAGCCTCACTAGGAAGATTTGTTTCGCGTTCATCAGATAAATGCAAACATTTCTTCAATATATTAAAGAAGGGAACAAAATTTAAATGGACAGATGAATGTGAGGAAGCTTTTCAAGGCATTAAAGAATATTTGATGAATATATCTATTTTACAGAAGGCTGAACCAGGAGAAGAATTGCTGATGTACCTTGCGACAACTCAATATGCTTTAAGTGCAGTACTTCTGCGAAATGACGCAGGAGTAGAAAAACCAATTTATTACATCAGTAAGACATTCAATGCTGCGGAAAAAAATTATTCAAAGATTGAAAAGTTAATCCTGGCGCTAGTATATGCGGCATCTAAACTTAATATATATTTCCAAGCGCATAAAGTCAAAGTATTAACAAAAGTACCAATTGAATCGGTAATGAAAAATTCAAAAAGATCAGGCAGAGTTGAAAGATGGAACGCACAAGTGGGGCATTATGATATCCAGTATGCAATTTTATCTTCGCCAAAATCTCAAATTGTCGCAGATTTCCTCGCAGAATTCCCTTTGGAGGATGATGAAGCTGTAGAAGACATGATGGATATAGAAGAAGAATATGGAGATCCTAAAGATCTTTTAACAGAACCAAATAGGTGGGAGATATTAGTAGACGGGTCATCCAACGGAGAAGGAAATGGGGTAGGAGTCGTTTTTATTTCGCCAGAAGGAGCAAAAATGGCATTTGCATTTCGATTAGAATTTGCATCTACTAATAATGAGACAGAATATGAGGCTGTTGTACATGCTCTAAGATTTGCGATAGAAATGAAGGTGGAAAATGCAAGAATTACCAGTGATTCGCAGTTGATCATTCGCCAAATTGAAGGGGAATATGCAACAAATGATACATCTTTAAAAAAATATAAAAAACTTGTGGAAGAATTATCTGCGAAGATTCCAAAACTCAAATGGAGGCACATTTCAAGAAGAGATAATAGACTCGCAGACGCTTTTGCATTTATATCAAGTATGATGGTAGATCAAAATGCAAGAAATATAAAAATACAAACACTCATAGCACCTTCAATTAATAAAGAAGAGGAAGAGGGAGTTGAGACAATGATAGTAGAGAATGGTGGCGAAGAATCAGGTGCAATTATCGCAGATTGGCGTACGGAAATTCACGCATACCTAGCAAGGGGAGAGGTACCAAGAAATAGGTTGGAAGCACATAAATTGAAAAGTAGAGCAACAAATTATGAGTTAAGAGATGGAATACTATATCAAAAATCTTTAAATGGGCCATCCCTTAGATGTTTGACGCAAGAAGAAGGAAAACAAATATTAAAAATGTTACATAGTGGAGATGCTGGTAATCATAGCGGCGGAAGATCTTTAGCATACATAACTAAAATGCAAGGTTATTATTGGCCATATATGCATGAAGATGCAAAGAATTTATCAAGAAGATGTGAAGAATGTCAGCGATTCGCAAAAAGGATACATGCACCCGGTGAAATATTAACATCGTCAAAAAATGTTTGGCCATTTGGAAAATGGGGTTTAGACATTGTGGGACCATTTGTACCAGGAATAGGGCAAAAGAGATACTTAATTGTCGCGACAGATTACTTCACAAAATGGGCGGAAGTTAAAGCAGTACAGCATATTCGTGATAAGGACATTTTCACATTTATATTTGAAAACGTCATTTGCAGATTTGGGATTCTGCATAGTGGTGTCAGATAATGGAAAACAATTTGAAGGACAAAATATAGAGATGTTACTTAATGCATTCAAGATAAAATGCGGAAAATCGACTCCTTTATATCCACAAGCTAATGGTCAAGCTGAGGCAACTAACAAAAAAATCGCAGATATCCTCAAGAAGAAGTTAGAAGGGCATCATATATCATGGTGTCAAAAAATCCATAATGCAGTTTGGGCTTATAATACAACACGAAGAGAAGCAACTGGGGTATCACCTTTTTGTTTAACATATGGAGTTGAGGCAGTATTACCAACAGAAGTTGCTATTCCTACGACAAAAAGAGAAGCTTGGGAAAAGAATCTTAGCGCTGGTATGATTCTAGACAAACTTGATGAGGTAGAAGAGAAAAGAGAAAAAGCTTTACAACATATGGAGAATTACCATCGTAGATTAGCTCGTGAATATAATAAGCGAGTAAAGAAACGTGAGTTTCAAATTGGAGATTTAGTTCTGCGAGAAACACCAGAATATCAACGGGAAAATGGAGGAAAATTAGAGAGAAAATGGGATGGCCCATATGTCATCAAGGAAATAATTGGAACTGGAGCATACAAGTTAATGGATCCATAAGGCAGAGACATGGGTCAAAGACTTGGCAGACCATGGAATAGACAATATCTAAGAAAGTATTATCAATAAAACTTTGCTTGAGATGCTTCAAATATACGCAAACAATTGCGAGAGAATAAAAAAGGTATGTCACAAGAAGAAAGTTGGATGAATACAAGATATTTGTTTCGCAAGGGTATGCGAGGTGATTAAAATTTTAATGCAAATGCATAAGACGGGCGCAAATCGCCTAAAAACATATTAAAATGGGACGAACCTTTAGGGCGTACACCCTAGTTCGCGGATTCTATTCCGTAAGAGGCAATGTCCTTAAAGTACGTCATAAGGGGGGTATCTCTTTGCATGGCTATGGGAAAGGCTATACTGCTGCTGGAACCTAGCCATGGAGAATTTGGGATTATAGAAAATCCATCATATGGGAGAAATAACTTGGATTCCCAACTATATAAGAATATTATTCAGGTTATACCCTGGTTGGGCGCCCGAGAGTTTCTCCTAAGGAATGCAAAGTATGATCAAGGCGCCGAGGTACACGGTTGAGCTGTGGGTGCCCGGGACGGATGAACCTACCCTAGCCATCCATGGCAAGTCTTGGCTTACGTTGTGTTCGGCCCAAAGAAAACCCCACTAGGGTGTAGTCTCGTAACTATAAGCCATATAGGCAAAAAGGATAAGAGGCTACGAAAACAACTGGTTGTTTCTAGAACCGGATGGGAGGAGCTAGTCTTGTATGGAAGAAGTACGTCTCCTTGAAGGGGCAACCAGGGGGAGAGATAAGGGCGATACCCTCCA
The DNA here is from genome assembly GCA_023531295.1 of Papaver armeniacum. NCBI lineage: Eukaryota > Viridiplantae > Streptophyta > Magnoliopsida > Ranunculales > Papaveraceae > Papaver > Papaver armeniacum. The sequence continues at coordinate 41,233 of JAJJWW010006286.1, read as the reverse complement.
TTAGGGAGCCGTGTATCAAAAAACACGGCAATGTCATGGGACTTTATATTCGCAAGAATATTTAGACCTGTCATATTGTCGCGTGACAGAGACAGCAATGTCATGGGACTTTATATTCGCAAGAATGTTTAGGCCCGTCATATTGCCGCATAACAGGCCGAAAAGCCTAAAACTATATGTTAAGATGAGATCAATGGGTTTTTGCGATAAGATAAAAAGCCGAGATAAATGAAAACAATGATAAGAGTATATAAATCGCAAAGATGTCCTGCGATTTCATCGCAAAGACGGCAATGTCATAAGTCATCATCAAAAAAAAAAAAAAAAAAAAAAAATTAGACTTATCATATTGTCGCAGAGATTAAAATAAATGATAAGGCAAGATCAAGGGATTATTACATATGAAAGTAAGAATGTCCTGCGATCTTGTCGCATAAAAGTGGCATAATAAGACCTTTAACTAGGAAGGCAAAATAAGACCACAATAGAGATCATATCTGTATATAAATATTTTCGCAGAATTATTCGCGATAATATAGTTATCATATTGCTTCAATTCGCAGTATCATTAGCGATATTTCATTCATTATATTACGGGTCAACAATAAGAGGCAATTTTGAGATTCTTTATAATGGTGATATAATAATACTTCACAAGGAAGATTATGAGAGGAAAATATGGGGATTGTAAAACAATATTTCATTATCTTCCTTGAGAAGAATATATCAAGAAAACAAAAAGAAGACAATCAAGTTACAAGAATCTGCGAAAGGTGACTCAAGATAACAAAAATATATATTCAGAAGAAGATGATTGAGTTATATAAATTGTAATGTTTCGCAAAATAAATAGGAAGAAGAAATATTCGGAAATTACGATTATTCGCAGAACAGAAATTACTTAATATTTCGCAGAAGATATGATAAAACAAGATTTAAAACTTCAGAAAAGTAATCTTCTTTAATCTCATCAGTCTCATTTGATGCTATTATCTTCACCAACAATATCTTCTTCAGTACGAGTCTCTTCATCACCAGCGATTGATTTTTGAGGAGAATTTTGTTCTTCTACTTCATTATGAGGATTTTCTATTTCTGTAGTAGGGCTCTGTTCATCCTCAGAAGAATTTTCTTCATCACTTGAATTATTTAGATCTTCATCAATGGGACGAGGAACTTCATTATCATCTATCTTCAGGGGTTCGATCTTCGTAGGAGGTAACGAATGAGAGAGTAGAATATTATTTATGAAAACCTCAACGCCTAAATGAGCCTTGCGGAGGCAATTATTTTCTCGATTTCTGATCTCTATATCTTTGAAGTATTCAAGATAGTCAAATCTTCTCAATGCTCTATTGCGAGAATTAGAAAGTGCGGTATTCTTCTTGCGAAGTTTGGTTAATTTCATAGACAAATCAGAAATAGAAGTTTGAAGGTTCTTCTTAGATTATGCGAAAGAAAAATTGCATATTAGATGTAATTTTCGCAACAAATAAAAATAAAATAAATAAGTAAATAAGGCAGTCAAAGTGACTACCTTCCTTTTGTGAGGATAAAGTTTGAATTATGCTAAGAAAACCACTATTCCATTGATTCATGGCATCATCGAAAGTATCACCAACTTTACCTTTCAAACGAGACTTTATACTTTTCTCTTTGGAAAGAAGATAAGCATTTTCTTCTTTCAAGGAGGATTGGGACTTCTTCAGTTGAGCATAGTCATCTTTGAGAGTGTTAAATTTTACACTTAGAGCTAATCTACCTTTTATAAGTTTCTCTTGCTCAGCGGAAGATGATGTGGTTATATTTTTAATGTCATTCTTCAATACACAAAGAGATCGTTCTTGGCTATCACACAATTTTTGAAGTTTGTCCAATTGCTGTGAATAAACCATTATTTTACTCGCAAAGTTGCGTTTCTCTTGAGACAAAGTTTCGTTTTCGTCTGATAAGGATTCCAGCTTCAAATTAGTCTGATCAAGCGAATATAAAAGTTGAGTGGCTTCATTACTTAGACGATCTCGTTCATAAACTAATTGGTTATTCTCATTCTTAAGATTATTGATCTCATCAATTGAATAGGAATGAAGAATTTTCAATTTATCAAATTGACTTTTCCAAGATTCTTTCGCAATACGAGCTTCATCGGCAACGGTTTCCCATTCAAGTATCTTATTTAATTGATTATGTTTTGAAGCTAAATTTGCGTCAACAAATAAATAAAGAAAGATTGAGTATATAGAAAACAAAGGTGTCTTGAAGTAAAAGACAGAGGCAAGAAAATTATACCTTTCAGGTCATCATTTCTGTTGCGAAGAATTTGGCATTCCAATTCAGAATTTCGGAGCTTATGGTCGAGAAATTCACATTCTAAAGTTTTTGATTGAAGATCTTTCTTTAAGACTTCAATCTCATTTTCTAAAGCAGTTAACGAAGAGGAAGAACCGCAAGATCCTAGATGCTTGTTTAGAATCTTATAAACGTCTTGTTTCGCAGGATCTGAAGAAAATTTCGTAGCATCATTCAAAAGTTCAGATAATATTCGAAAGGCAGCTTCAACCCCTGTTACTATTTCTTGGGAAGAAGGAAGAGAAGTAGAGGAAGAGGGTTTGGTAACATCATTTATCGCAGGAGTTTGATTGGAATCATTCGTGAAAGTTGAAGTGGGAAAAGGAGCTTGAGTAACCACAGTTTCATTAACCACAGCTTCATTTACCATAGTCTCATTTGTCGCAGCCTCTTTCACCGCAGCATCATTTATTATAGCTTCAGTCATTATAGGTTCATTTATCGCAGCATTTAGAACATCAGAATTATGAGAAATGGTAATATTAGGATCAATAACTTTACTTGGAATTAATGAAGAAGTAATATGGGTGTTAATATCAGAGTTCACAGTAGAAGAAGGAGAAGATTTATCCTGTGGAGGAACAGATTTTGCAGGCAAAAAATCAAGAATATCTATTTCATCTGAAAGAGCTTTAACTTGACGAGGACGCTTAAGAGATTTAGAAATATTTTCTTCAATCTGTGAATAATAACATAGATAAGAAACAGAGGCAACAATATTGTTATTTTAAAAAAAGAAATAAGTGTTTCTTACTACCTTATTATTCTCAGATTTCTTCGTCTTCCTAACACGCTTCTTATGAGAATCCTTAGAGTTAGGGTTTACGATAGTAATCTTAATCTGAGAGGTGGAGTTAATGATAAAGAAAATAAAATATGGGGATTATAAAGAAGATCGGGCGATAGAAATAACGAAAACATGAATAAAATTTAAGATAAGAATCTACCTTTGTTCGTCCATTAGAGCAACAGCAGGAAGGATAACAAGAGAGAGAAAATTGCAGACAAAGAAAGAAAGGAGTTGAAGAGAAAAAGATAAAAGAAAACATATTTTCGAGTGGGGCATCTATTTATAGACGAAGAAGGGGTAACCGGGTGAATCGGTAAAGAAGTAAGGATTGACATGTGTCAATGGTAAAGACGTAAAATAAGGAATTTTGTCGGGTGAATGTGGAGACGTGTCAGAATAAAGGGAGTATGAAAAGATAAGAAGTTGCGGCAAATCAAGAAACTTGAATTCTCATAATCTTTATCTTCTTCGCAGAAAAGATATGAGAAGAGGCAAGATGTAGGATCAAAATATTGTCACAACAATATTCCTGCGACATAAACAACGGTTCTGCGATACATGTTTGCGAAGCATCTTAAAGTGACGTAAGGAATGACATTGGATGAAAGCGACAGAAACATGGGAAAAGCGTGACATTACTGCGATGAATCGATAATTTTGAGAATGATTAAGGCGGTGGACTTTGCGTTGTATCGCAAGGATTCAGATCCGAAATTAATGGAAATATTAGCTGTAAATGAGCTGTCATGAGCTGTAATCCATTATGTAAATGCCTATTTAAAGGAAATGAATAATTCCAGAGAGGATGATGTATTTTTGAGGGTTAGGAAAGTTCTTAGGAGAGAGAAAATATTACTAAGTTCATTGTATTCTTGATTACGGTAATTCTTTTAAGATCAAATCAATAAAAAATGTTCTTAATCTTCAAATTGTGTCATTAATGTTAGCAAATTCTTAGGTTGGGTGTAGTGTGGGAAATCCTACAACTACAAGTTGGCAACAATTTTCACTCCTTTAGCGCATAAATATAGATATACCTTTTTGGAACACACACATCCCGCACCAATCAAAAGGAAACATTCTCCCTTTCATGCTAACAATAAGTAAAGATTGTAACCACTTTCTAGTCAATGGAAAGAATCACTTTTGAAAATAAGTAAATACTCCCAAAGCACAAATATCAGTTGTTTCTAAAGATCCAAGCCCATCCCAAAATGTAAAACAAAACTAGTTTGTGTTACATACAGATAATACATACATACACTATCATATAGTAACAAAGATATGCATGGATTTCACAAAAGATAGATTTATAAAACAATAATGTATACAAGAGAGTTCGTTATCGATTCCCACCTCTTTTGATGACAAGCCTCGCATACCTCAAGATCCATAATCCACTGGTTCATCTTTGAATCGATCGTTGTTAATAAAGAGTAACTGTAAATCACACAAACATTCTAAAGATTAACCAAAAGGCTCATACAAGGCTCATAACATAATATCATACAATTCTCTATTTACAGGCTAAGTGAACTGTATAATGGTTCTAAGACCATTATGGTTCCACACCTTTTCATTGTCTACCTTTAGCACATACAACGAAGGTCTGCTAATTCAATTAGGTTGGTTTTATAGTTCATTAAATATGTCTTATGAATATCTACAACTTTGTAGAAGGAATCAAATGCTAAAATTGAACCTCAAGTGGTCTAACTCATCAAAATTGGAAAACTAGATTTAAGCCCAAGTCTACTAATCTCGGCCCATTAACACAAGGCCTAGTCCAACCGGTCAACTAACAGTCTCTAACGGTTGGACGTATGGTCAAGAGGGTCAACTAACAGTCAACATCCAAGGTCAGGTCAAGTCAATGGTCAACTGGTAAAGTTTACTTTTGGCTCACTGAGCAGGTTCTGAGTCGACCGATTCAACTCAGTCAGAAGATATTGTAAGGACCCTCGAGCTCGTCAACTCTAGTGGACGGCCTAGATCGCGCGCGAGACCAAGTAGCATGCAAGCGCATGCTCACCACCAGCCTACCTTCCTCCTGGACTGATTGGTTTCCCCATGGTATCCGTGGAAGGTGAAAATACGCTAACTCCAAGTTGCGAGCCCGCAACTTGAAGGAATTAGGGTTTCCGCAGGGCGCAACCTCCCTACTTACGGCCAACGCACGGAAATGACCAACAGGCGAGACCACTGGACGGCATCACCTGCATGCTCATCGTGGGATCGGATACACGGCCAACTAATCGTCCATGGTTGGTTGCAGCCGGCCGTCTCGAAAATTGTTCCCAAAGTTAGCATGCAAGGCCACTTCTAATCTCGGCCATCCATCATCGCAGGCGTGTTTGGATGGCTTAGATCGCGCCTATGGTCGCAAACCAAGCATGCACATGCTCACCACCAACCCACCTCCCTGCTGGTATGATCGGCTTGCCTGTGGGAGTCACGGACGTTGGGAAACGTTAGCTTGAAGGTTGGGCCCGCAAACCCTAAAATTAGGGTTTGCCGACAAGTTGCGACCACACAACTTTGGGCGGGTGTGTACGAACGACCATGAGGCGGAATTGCTGGACGACGGTGTCTACATGCTTACCGTGGGCCCACCTCCACGGTGAACCAATCGTCCAGCTCCCCTGACTTCCATGTGTCTCGATTTGCGTGCCCAAAGGTGGCATATAAGGCAACTTCTAATCTCGACCATCCTTCATCACAGGCTAGAACGGGCGACCCAGATCGGTCCAATGAGATTCAACTTGACATGGGCGTGTAGATTGGCGTCCTGCCTGCCTGCAGGACCAATCGGCCCCTCCATGCACGCCTCCCAATGCAAAAAACCGTTGGGTTGAAAGTGATGGCTTGCAAGCCTTCCAAACCCTAATCCAACGGTTATCTTCGAACGATCCTATCCGTCCATCTTCGCAGGCTGGGACGAATAGCCTAGGAAGGGAATTAGGCGGCAAGTGAGGTATCACCTTGATCACCATCCAACGTACTTTTCCATGGCGTGATCGGCCAAGGCGGGACCCGCTCATGCGGCCTCCAGACAACGCCTGAACATAGCTAGTTGAGGTACCTCAACTTGCGACATTTTAAATAAAAGTCTTAAAATAAACCATGCTTCAAGCATGTTGAGCACATTCAATGCAACACATGCATAAAATGGACACCTGCAAATAACTCAGTTATTTTACCTAGCACCGCTTGCTACCACATGTGGGTCCCACGACTCACTCGAGACATTAATCATGTCACAAGCTGGGGGATACAAACTGGGGTTTTGGTCTGGCGGTTTACAGCGTGCTGCGTGCAAAGTGCCATCACAAAATCGTGTCAGGAAGACGTGGGCAGTTAGTGATGATGGGAGAAGTGGGCATGACTGGTCGTGTGACACTAACACATAACTCCACTTTCCCATCACTCCACTTTCTCCACTTCCTACGAGAGACGCGATGAAGGCTTATCGACTTGTATAAATAGGTTCTCCTCCCTATTTCCAACAACAACACAGAAAACCAAGTGTCAATACAGATTGTATTCACTCGAGCACGCTTTGCAATATTTGCAAGCCTCGCTCATCTTCTGTTTCAAGTTATAATTAGCCTTTACCTTCAAACTCTCAACACCTTCTTCGCTTCCCTCCCTAAGATCAACCTCACATCCTTCACCTGTGACCGAAGCAAGTCTGGAACGGCCATATCTTTGGTTTAGGCCAGAATTGTACAGATTAACATCTCTAATTCAGAAAGCACTCCTGTGCAGTGCATTTGTTTAGAGTTTAAATTCATTCCTCATCCACACACACCCCAAATTTACCAAAACCGGCAGGAATAGTTTTCACCCTCAAACAATTGGCGACCACAGCGGGAGATTAATCTCTCGGTTTTGAAGACAAAATCTTCAATACCAATTCAATTTCTCTGATTTCAAGAATGGTGGATCTTAGGTCTGGATCAGCAACCAATCCCAAAGGAGTTAGCGCCGACAACACTTCTGGCGCTGATATCCCAATTATTGGTGTCACTGTATAACCCGTCAGTACAACCAACGTGTCCCATGGAATCGCGTCTTCTACCATCAGTACCAGCGGAGCAGGAGCAGACATTCCAGCAGGCGTGACACCTCCTATCACCAGATCTAGAGCAGCCGCAAACCCTAGTATCTCTTCAAATGTAACACCTCCAGCCGTCACAAGAGAAACTGCTACCCCTTCATCAGAACGAGGAGCAAGAGGAGGACCATATCCCATTACCATCGAAGATTTAATGGAGAGGAAGGAAGTCTTTGCTAAGACTCAAACGGATATGTCTACAACTCAGAAAGAGGTATTCACTTTTCTTAAGACGTTAACTGATCGATTGCAAGAGCCGCCACATCCCCTGGAGCCAACAAGGAACGCATTAAACACACCCGGATAAGGTACTTCAGCGGCGCGGATCTACATGGACCTGATCGAAGAAGCAACACCAAATATGAATGGTCCTGTCATGGAGATTTCTACACTGGGGACTTATCCTCACAACGATCCTCCTCAGTCAATACTCTCACTATGAGCCGGAGGCCGGTAGGTCAGGAAGCGGTTTCTTTATTGGAAAGTTTATGAAAACTTTTACACCTCTCAAAGAACCAGCATGCAGAGACGTTTTGCTGCAATCGACCAGAAGAAGGTAACATCTGGACCCTACATGTTACTGCACGCATCAAGGATGCGAGTTCAAGAAGTCTCTCATCGATACGGAGCATCTTCAAACGTGATAACTCTCGGGACGACCAAGGCTCACCCGTGCAAGATCGTACGACAGCCTATCAAGATGAAATACTTTGAAGGAAATCAGACCAGCACATACGGGATCGTCCCTTCAACATATCACCAGTGCCTGAAGACCATGCCGGACAAAGAAGCTTTCCATATTACTACATCACTATCTCATTACGCACCGATGTTTGGAGTGGAGTTATTTGAACCAAGAGAAGCTCTGCGGGAAGAACCAGACAAAGTTCATTACATCTCACTCCCTGTGTGGGTGTCAGTACAGAAGGAGGACCGAATTGCATCATTGAGGGCTATTCCTCACAATGCATCTTTGCTGACCAGACGTTCTTCTTCATCCGGTGAAGCAGCGACCCGATCCAAGCCGGTCAAGCAATCTCCAAGACGATTCAGGCGCGAGATCAAGTGTTGCATGAATTCCAGAAACTTGAACGAATGCTACCTCAAGTAAGATTTTCCTCTGCTTAACACCAACATGTTAGTAGACGCCACCAGCGTACATGGCATATTCTCCTCCATGGATGGATGTAGCGGCTACAGCCAGATAAGGATGTATAAGCATGATGCAAGTAAGACATTTTTTCAAACCTCTATTGAAAACTTTTATTATAATGTACTGCCATCCAGTTTGAAGAATGCCAGCGTATCAACACGCTGTGACGACAATCTTTTATGATGACATGATACATAAGCAAGACGAAGACTATGTGGATGATACAATAGTCAAACCCAAAACTCAATCTATCCTCGCAATGCCGCTGTCGTGAACCGTGAAGGAGCTCCAAAACTTCATAAGAAAGGAAGTTCTCTGGATAATTCAACGAATATTGTCATTTCTGAATCAGCATGAAGAGTTCACCTGTTATAACAGCCGACAAGAGCAAACATGAGACATCTTCAAATCCACTGAAGGGAGCAAACCCAAGAAGATAACGATGTCTGCCTGTCATGAAAAAATCCAGACGAATCACTCTCTTAGAGGATGATGCATGTCTACCGTGATATATTGGAGAATCTTCACTTTGGTCATCCTTCAGACTTCGTGAAGCTATTGAATGCTCATCTAAGGCAGCATCTACCCTGCTAGGAAGAACCATGCCTGCCAGTAATGAAGAGCCTCATGATGTTCGTGGAAGCATACATCCCACCAACAGGCAATACAACTTTCAGCCATCCGTAAGCAGTTTCGCTGAAGCAGCAAGAGGAAAGCCACCAAGATACAACATCTTGCACATCCAAAATCGCCAACTCCAACTCCAACATCATATGCACGACTGCCGTGATGGTGAAACAACAACCAAGGTATTTCATATCTGGATCGATCGATGGTAACTACATCAATGAGAGACAGTTTCTTAATTTGTCTCCCGTATAAGAAGTGGTTGCGTTACCAAAGGAGTAGGATTGGGACTTTTTAGCACTACCCATCTCAAAGACGGTGATTTTAGAGATGCAAGCATGCTATTATTATGATTCCAATATGTCCAAAGACGAGGATGTACTCAAGAGAGCAGAGATGGCCTCATGAACCTAGCATGACAACTCCTATCAAGTCGAAAGTTCTAGGTACTCGTGGACAGGGGATTGTCTCCCTCTTCTCTATTTCATGAAGGAACGTCAAGAAAGTCGTAGCTTATACCTCCAGCAATGAGACAAGCTCTACCACTATATTAAGACTGCCAAGTTCGTGCCTGTATCTACCACACCTCTCCCTACCAGACTCTTCTGATCAAAGCTGCAGTTGATATTATGCTTGAACTTCACTATAGCAACAACCACTACTGACATAGGTAATTTGAACTTCAGCATATTTTATTCTCCCATGGAGAAGTAATAGAGTCATGGAGGCGAGATAGCGATATCTTTATTATGGTAAAATCACTGACCATGCAAGATAGAACCGTATAAGTCATACTTGGGGACTGAGGCTCACTATGAGATTCTTTTGCCACTAGTCAAGGACTTCCTCAACACAAGAGATTGTCAATCAAGAAGCATGTAAAAGGAAAACCAAACTGAAGAAGGAGACGCCTGCATGTTAGCTTCAGAAGCCTGCTTCAACGCTTCCACCAGGAGCCGCCTGCATGTTAGCTTCAGAAGCCTGCTTCAACGCTCCCACCAGGAGCCACCTGCATGTTAGCTTCAGAAGCCTGCTTCAACGCTCCCACCAGGAGCCGCCTACATGTTAGCTTCAGAAGCCTTCTTCAACGCTCCCACCAGGAGACGCCTGCATGTTCACTTTAGAAGCCTGATTCAACGCTCCCACCAGGAGACGCCTGCATGTTCGCTTCAGAAGCTAATTCAACTCTCCAGGACCTGATCGCCCCAGAATATGCTTCAATGCTCTCCAGGGCCTGTTCGCTCAAGAAGATGCTTCAACGCGTTTATTTTTTGAGCAAAACAAGCACGCAGTGGGTCCCATGTTCGAGCAGTCAGCAAAGCCGATGTTGAGTCAAGGAAGCAAGGCCGACGTTTGGTCAAGATATCAGTGTCGTTGTTTGGTCGAAGTAGCAAGGATGACACTCGAGCAAGCACATCAACCGTACAGGAAAAGCAGGCACATAACATAGCTGACGATTAAAACATGTACACGGTGGACCCGTGTTTGATCGAAGCATGCAAAACTGCCAATGTTCAAAGCAAGCATGCACATATCGGGCCCCACGTTCAATTGAAGCAGGCACAACAAGCCCAAGTTCGATCAAGCAAGCACATGATGAGTCCCACGATTGAGCGAAAAAAAGGCGGGCCCACAAGCCTATCAAACAGGTGCAACATGGTGACGTTTGGTTGAAGCATATACATGGTGGGGTACACATTCATCCAGGGTTACATACGAAGTTGCCCACTTTCGAAGCAAGCATGCTCGCATCGGGTCCCACCAAAGAAGGGTCTCGACTGAAGCAGGCATAACAAGGTCTATTGAAGCAGGCAAGACTGACATCATGCTAGGAGAACGCTCGCCTGCGCGCCTTTTGAATGTGACATTCTCCAAGGACATGACGACCCGTCTCTTGTAGGATCATAATATCGCAACGTACAAGACTCGCGGGATTAATAAACGACGCTGTCGCGAGGCAGTCGCAGGAGCTAAAATAAACGACGCAATGAATAACGACTGGCAAAACATAAAGAAGACGAGAGACCTGGCGAGGGTTAAGAAGTGTCGCGAGAGCGAATGTTTGTGCATCTGCGACACTTCGCGGGACATTCCCGAAAATAAAGGGTAGCTTAGCTGTCATCCACTATGTATTACCCTATATAAAGGACTAGATGAGTCTTTAAGAGGAGAGATCTTTTTGGAATTGTTAGGCAAGTCATTAGGAGAGAGAAAGTTTAAGAGTGTTTTAACTTCTAAGTGTAATTCTATTTTCCTGTGTAAACACTTCATGAATTCAATCAATTAATGTTCTTGATCTTACATCTTCCAATGGATTAATTAAGCAAAATCGAGTAAGGGGGTGTAGTGTGGGAAATCCTGGCTACTACATATGCGCTAGAAAGCGAGGGATTTGTGCGAGAGATTGACGTAGAAATTGGAAGGAATTTGGATTAACGAGAAAAAGATTTGGAGAAGATACTCAAGAATTCATTGGAAAAGAAAAATGGTTAGAAGAAAAATGTACAAGGGCAACCAACGATTGTAAGAAGAAGTGGGATACTTCTTTGGAGAAAGGAGGAATGAAACAGGGAGAATCATCAAGGATGAATAGGAGAAATGATGGAGAAGATCAAAATCAGCCACCAATCTCCCAATGTAGCAAACACGGCTGAGGATTATGATAGAGTAAGTGTACATACTTGGAGATCCGATTCTCAAGACGAGAGAGAAGAGGAGGAGCAGCAGTTGGTGAACAATGGACAAGGAGGAGGAGAGCAAGAAATGAATGGAGAAATGAATCCAGGTAACGAAGAAATCGCAGCACTAGAAAGATTGAGACAAACAATACACGAGGAGAGACGGCTAGAGGCAGAGGAACGAGCAAACTTGACAAGACAGAATCATGAATTGAGGATGGAAAATATGAGGTTGCAAAATAGGAGATCTAGAAGTAGCGTGAGATCAAGTTCAAGATCGAATGGAGAAGAAAGAAGGAGAGTTTTACCAACAGAAAGCACCGATGAAGAAACACAAAATCCGAATATAGAGCATGGCGAGAGAAGAGGAGAAATAGAAGATCGTTATATTCCTCACCAAAATCTTCAAAATGAGCGGAATAGGGAAAATCAAGGAAACATGCAACTCCAAGAATCGAATGACCCAGTTGTTGAAGGGAAATAATCTTGCACGGGAGAGAAGAACTGAGAAGAAACCGAGAGATCGAGGATGACATTGAGAGACACTACATTGAACAAGCGCGGCTAGCTCGCGAGAGAGAAAGGTTAAGAGAAGAAATGGAAAATCAAGAGATGGAGGAGGCAATCCGGCAAAATAACCATGATAACCGCGAAAGAAGAAGGGAACAAAATCGTACTAATAAAAATATTAATGAAGAATATGAGAGGGCGCAGATGAGAGCTGAGAGACAACCAAGAAGAGAGAACAACAGATATAATGGCGTGCGAATTGAAGAAAGAAACGAAGAAGAGCGTCGCGAGGAAAGGAGAGAAGAAAATAACGAACAAGAAGGTCAAAACAACACGAGCGAAGAAGGAGAGAAGCGAGCTAAAAAGACCCGATAGAATCAAGTTAAAGAGGCAAATGAACAAATCTTAAGAGAACTCGGCTGAAATGAGAGGATTGTTGAACAATAGAAGGGAAGGAGGAAGGAAACAATTGGACGAAGCCATCGCGAGAAGCTGCGAAGAACCCCTTCACGCTAGAAGTACGAGATGGGAGGAATACCTCCTAAGTGCAATCTCCACTGCATTAACAAACATCTTCGATGGAACAACACATGCGATCAAACATATCAAGGCCTATATGAGGTGTATGTTGCAATGGGAGAATCATGATGCTATACCGTGTAAATATTTCGCGTCAAGCCTATTTGGAGAAGCACTAAAATGGTTTGAGGGTCTACCAAGGAACACAATCACATCATTTAATCATTTACAAGCCACATTCCTAGGAGCATACATAAGCAACAACTCTTCACGACCAGGTATTGAAGATGTATTTGGATTGAAACAAAGGGTTGGCGAGAGCTTAAGGCGATTGACAATAAGATGGAGAACCATGTGTAGCGAAATGGCGGGACGGGTTGAGGAAAGATATCTCGTCCTCTCATTTGTGAATGCTCTCTTCGCGACTAACTTGCTATACATTCAAATTTTTAGAATCAAAAATACAATCACGATGGCAGAATCTGAGAATTACAGGAAGAATATATCGCCTTAGAAGAAAGACAGAATGAAATGAATTCTTATCTAGTCGCGAACACAAACTCGAATGCTGCGAACGCAAGCTTGTTACCTCAATTCATCAATACAGTGGCGAGCACTTCGCAAGGACAGCAAGCAGGGAAGGATGATGAGAGACAATGGAAGGGAAGCCATGACCATGACCCGAGGAATTTGAACAAGAAAGGAACTACTATAACCGTAATGAAGAATAATAAAATTCGGAGGCTAGATCATGTGCAAGAAACTTATGGTGGACGAAGGCAATATAACCATGGAGGGCGGAGAAGCCGCGAGAATAGTATGGGAACCAATTAGGATGCCTCCACTGAATGCTAGTGTGGAAAAGATCACGGGAGGCTATACTTGTGATGGAAGATGTACCGGCACCTTGGAACGCGGGGATGGAACCACCACCGGGCGACATGAAGTCATGAGTTTTGTTCTTACCATCGCTTCCATGGACATCGAACAAACGACTGAGAAAACGTAAAGAGAATTATTCTCGGGATGATTGATCAAGGGAAACCTGAATCACTTTCTAAAAGGAGAAGAAAAAGGCCGGACATTACCACCACCACCGAAATGCACGAAGTGTTAGCGAAAGGAAAGGAAACATTTGTGATAGAAATCGGAACGAAAGCTAAAAATTTGAATTGCAACTCTATCGTCCACTCTTATCGCACAATCGAAGATTTTCATGACAACGTGCTCGGTAGAGTCTTTGCGAGAGATGCGACGATAAAGAAATACTGAGCCGGCGAGAACGACGCTTGATTAGAAAAGTGGCAGTGAAGACTATTTCTTTCTCTGAGATGAAGTGCCAAAAGGAAGAGAAACACATGACAGCCCGTTGGTTGTAAAAATAGAGATTAACCCGAAACCAGTTGATGGAGAAGATGATGAAGCAGAAGCTTGTTGGGCGATCAACCGAATCCTAATCGACACCTAAGTTCGGTAAATATTCTCTTTTACCATACTTACAAGACGATGGGAGGAAAAGATGAGGATTTGATCCCCTCGACATACAAGATATATGGCTTTAATGGAACTGCAAACAAACCAAAGGGAGAGGTTCACATGAGAATACCTCTACAGGGATTATCAACCGATATTTTATTACATGTGGTTGACGTGGAATCTCCATATAATGCGCTGATTGGGAGGCCATGGCTTCATGAAATCTTGGGAGTCGCATCAACATATCATCAATGCATAAAATTCCCACATCCAAATGGCATTGGTATTATACTGAGGAGATTGGAAGGAGTCACGACAATGTCATGAGGTCGATGTAGAAAGGCGAAGAAAGGAATGCCAAAAGAAAGGGTTGGAAGCAACTTGTGAGAGATGAGCGAGAGAAAGGAAAAACTGATGGTAGATGTTATAGAAGTAAGGACCGAGCATGCCTCGCGAGGTGAATGCCTAGAAACAGTGAATGTTATGATAATAAAGGAGCGAAGGATATAAGGAACAAAAGGCATAAGAAGTGAATAGTCAACAAAAGCGGGGAGGAAAAGTAGCAATTGAAGTAATGATGTGCGAGAACCTTGCAGTCAAGGGTAAATGAGAATTCGATTAAGAAAGAGATAAAGACACAACAAATGAAATGGAATTTGGCGAATACTTCGCAAACAAATATTAACAAATAATGAAACATGAATGATTGAATGATTGAATGATTTAACAAAGATGAATGAGTAAATGAATGGGACGAACCTTTATGGCGTACACCCTAGTTCGCGAATAACATTTCGTAAGAGGCAAATGTAAGACCTAAAGTGCGTCATATAAGGGGGTATCTCTCGACATGGCTCGGGGGAAAGGTTACACCGCTCCTGAAGCCTGAGTCATGGAAATTTGGGGCCCATGAAAGCCTATCCGGAAGAGGTACCTTGGATTCCCAACTATATATGTAGGTTATACCCTGGTTGGGCGACCGAGGGTCTCTTCTTAGGAGTCGATGTATGCTCAAGGCGCCAAGGTACACGGTTGAGCGAGTGCCCGGGATGGATGAACCTACCACTGGCCATTCTTGGCAAGTCTTGGCATATGTTGCACTCGCCCGAAGAAAACTCCACTTAGGGTGCAGTCTCGTAACCATAAACCATATAGGTATAAGGGATAAGAGGCTGCGAAAACAACTGGTTGTTGTTAAGACCGGATGGGAGGAGCTAGTCTTGTATGGCCGATGTTTCGCCTCCTTGAAGGGGCAACCGGGAGATGATAAGGGCGACGCTCTCCATTAGGGGGTGTCAAAACAGGCGCAAATGTCATGAGGCTCTGTTCTCGCAAGAGAATTTAGGCTCGTCATATTTGTGCAATGATCCTGCAGAGGCAATAATACTAACGCGAGGGTAAGGCGAGATCAATGGGTCTTTACACGAAAGTGTACGGACGTCTGCGATTTCGTCGCACGACGTGCAATGTCATGGGGCTATGTGTTCGCAAGGATATATAGGCCTGTCATATTGTCGCAACTAAAATGTCTGCAGAGGCAAAAATACTTGGAAAATGATAAGACAAGATCAATGGGTCTTTACATGCAAGTGTAAAGACGTCCTGCGATTTTGTCGCGATGAAAGGTGGCGGGGGAAGACCTCTAATTAGGGAGGTCTGACTTGGAAGACCACACAAAAATGATAAGGCAAGGTCAATGGGCCATTACATGAAAGTGTAAAGGCGGCTTGCGACCTTTTCGCAACGATATATTTCAATAATAATAAAATAATTATTCAACAACATACATGATGACAATTAAAATCTTCCATCTGAAGATAAATAACAGAGGCAAGTATGGAAATGGAAAAGATGAAATATTGTTATTCATCTTCGATGAAAGAGTTATACATCAATAATGTTAGCCAATTATATTACAAGGAAGAACTACCAAAAGGGGGAAGTGAAGATTGAATTCGAGAGGGGAAAAATCCAAGAAATGCACTTATAATAAGGATACGAAAATGTACGAGATATTACAAGCGAAAAAGAAAACAAAAAGAGTTATCTCTTTGGCGATTCTTCTTCTTCATCGATTCTTGATCGATTATTCTCATCGCTGAATTTTCTTCTTCGCCGGCCTCGCTATCGAAACGTCTGAGACAGGCGATTCTCGGGAACCTTTTCAAGGAGACAGGGGATATGAATGCGAGAGGATATTGTGGTCCTTACAAACATACTCCATGCCTCCATTGCGAAAAACGAACAAACATCATTGCTAAAGTTTTCCCCTTTGTCGTTAGAAATTGTTTCTTCAACCTTGGAATATCTATTCTCGCGAAGGGAGAGATTCTTTGCGAGCTGTTCTTTTTCGGTTTCGAGTTCTTTAATTCTCACTGGAAAATTCCCGGTGAGTTGTTCTTTTTCAGATTCAAGCTCTCTAATTCTAACATGAAGCCTCTTCTCAGATTCTGCAAATAAGAAATAACAAGTTAACAATTTACAAGCAATACTACGAAATAAGAAGCAATAAGGTATAATAAGCAACCTTCTCTCATCGGATATCATATCTTTAACCAAGGAAGTATGCTCGGCGTGAAGACTAACATCAACACCTAGGTTATTTTACGGCATTATCTAAAACTTTCGCAGCCCGAGCGAATTCGTCGTCCTTGTTTATAACAAGGAGAGAACGAATTTGATCTTCTCGCTCACTAAGCAAGGAATGCAGCGAAGCAATTCATCTCGCTCAATTTGTAATTCAAGGAGAGATTTTTGAAATGTTGCTAATGCCTGTGCACCATTATTAGCAATGCGATCTTTATCATCTATATGGTCACTAATTTTCTTCCTCAAAATTTTGGTTTCTTTATGGGACTCGAGAAACATTCGTTTAAATTGGTTGGCAGCACTTAAACCGGATCTATGCTCAATTTCTAAAAGACGATATTTGGTCCAAGTTCATTTAATGAAAGAGAGTTAATTTTGTCCGATGAACTACTTAAAGAGTTGTTGAGGTGAGCGAGAAGAAGATTATTATCCATAGGATCGGGAAATGTATGGAGAAGAATAGCCTCATCGGAGAGATTATATACATCTCGAAAGTAATGAGTTAGGTAGCAATATGCGACCGATAGAATAAAGATAGTAAAAGGAGGTAAAATTTTATACCATAAAGTTCTTTGATTGGCGTTTTGAAGAGTGGACACCTTATCCTTTTGGGAGTCAAGTTCGGTGTTTAACTTTTGAATTCTCTCATCTTTATCGCGAGATGACGCAGCTTCGATCTCTAATTCTTGAATCTTCTTGCTCAATTGCAAATTCTTCTTTTCAAGATTGTTGCGTCTTCTTTCGAGATCTGAGGCAATTACAAAAGAAGTTCTTCCAACCTATAAAAGAAGATAGAAAAATCATTAATATATATATTTAAAAATTTAAAATTAACAGGGAAATACGACTGCATACATACCAAAGATCCAAGTGCATTCAAAAGTCGGAGACACACGGTTCTAGAGGTTCCATTGAAAGAATTATTGCCCTCTAATAAAGTAGCATTACACACGTTTGCGAGAGTCCCGCAAAGAGAAGCTAGGGAGCATCTCCCATTCCTTGGAAACAGTCGGAGAAGATGCTAGATAACTGATCCATAGAAGAACTGGTCGACGAAATGTTCTTGGCGAGAGAAGGATTCGAGTCATGGTTATCATCGTCAGAAGATTCAGAGCTTGAGCTAAGGCGAGAAGAGGATTGGACCTTTCGCTTCTTAGTTAAGGGGGCAGAGGATTTACCCTTGCGAGCGGCAGTTTTACCCTTACTTTTAATCTTCGCGGCAATAGTTTCTTCAATTCCAACCTTCGCATACGCGTAAAGATAAGAAACAGAGGCAACAATATTGTTTTAAATAAGAAGAAAGGAGGTGATTCTTACTTCACTCGTAAGCGATCGAAGCAATGTCAGAGTATCCTCCGACGGATCCTTTTTGTAGCTACTTCTCAACCTAGCTATCTGAAAGATTTCACAAACTCAGCAATTATAGAAAGAAAGTTGCGAAAGCAAAATTTGAAGTCGGAAACATACCTCTTTCTTCTTCTCGGGCCATTTGAATTCCCAAGGATGATATCCTGCGAGATTTGCAGGAAGAATATGCGAGCCCGCGATGTAAGGACCATTTAAGATCAAGGGTACGACCCACCATTTCTCATCTTTGGAATGACGAGGAGAGGTATTATTGCACGGATGCCAATCAATGTCTTGCATGAGTAATTTATCTTCGAGAGACATTATCCTTTTTCTTGAAAGGCGACGCCCCCAATGAGATCTCGCATTCACCATAGTTATCACGAGTAATTTTCGAAAAAATTTTCCACAGTGTATTTCTCAACAACTATTTCCAAGTCTGCGAATTTGGGATTTACGGCGAGATTAGCGTATAAAGATCCTTTGCCCGCACCGCGGCTCGCGAACTCAAGCATCGAATGCGAATACAATCGCCACTTAATTGATAAACAGCCCGAGAGAATTTTTCATGGGCCAAAATTTCATAAAATAAAGGCAGCTCGGGATTGTACAAGGGAATGGGAAGTCCCGCGAGAAGTGACCTAGCGAGACTATAATCTTTTGATCATCACATTGATGATCGAGAAAGCAATTAGCGAAAGAATAGATGAAGGTTCTTGATCGGGAATGGTTGAGAGTAAAACCCTTCTCGAGCAACTTTTGTTGAACTTCTTCAAAAGAAGTTTTGTATGCACGACTGATGGAAGCCATTTATCAGTATGGGAATGGATGGAAGATTGGAGATTAAGATCAGCGCTAGAAAGGATGAAGAAAAGATTTGCAGTAGCAGGAGCGCAAATTGCGGAAGGAGAGAGTCAAAGAAAGGTTGCGAGAGAAAACTAAAGAATGAAAAGGAGGGAAAAGAAAACTATATATAGGGAAAAAGATCCTCGAGAAAAACGAGGTCATTTAATGCGAAGAGACATGAATGGTCAAGAATAAGCGGTTGAAAGAGACGTGTCAAGAAAAGACATTAATAATCAAAATTCGTGTAAAAGTACAAAACTGAAACGGATAAAGATAAGCAGTCGCGGCAAGAATATTATAAAAACTTTTATGATACTCCTCCCCTCGCAGGAGAAGTATGAGGAGTGATGGGAGACGATACTTCGTATATATCTCAAAGAAGCTTCGGAACTTCGCAAAAGAATAGAGGCAAGTACGTACTTTTCAAGTCCAAGTATTCTTACGCTCGTTCCTTCATCAACAAAAATCAAAGATTGCTACCACAATGATTTTTCCTTAAAGATCGCTCTTCAAACAATATTTAAGGAAAAAGAGGCAAGATGTAGGATCATAATATCGCAACGTACAAGACTCATGGATTAATAAACAGATTGTCGCGAGGCGATCGCAGAGCTAAAATAAACGACGCAATGAATAACGACCGGAAAAACATAAAGAAGACGAGAGACCTGGCGAGGGTTAAGAAGTGTCGCGAGAGCGAATGTTTGTGCATCTGCGACACTTCGCGGGACATTCCCGAAAATAAAGGGTAGCTTAGCTGTCATCCACTATGTATTACCCTATATAAAGGACTAGATGAGTCTTTAAGAGGAGAGATCTTTTTGGAATTGTTAGGCAAGTCATTAGGAGAGAGAAAAGTTTAAGAGTGTTTTAACTTCTAAGTGTAATTCTATTTTCCTGTGTAAACACTTCATGAATTCAATCAATTAATGTTCTTGATCTTACATCTTCCAATGGATTAATTAAGCAAAATCGAGTAAGGGGTGTAGTGTGGGAAATCCTGCTACTACATCTCTCCTGGTAACATCTAACTTTGTCTCAAAAGTTTTATCTTTATTTGTCACCATCTCATGCCTACCCCGCAATGATGTAACTATTGTGTGCTAGGCATGGGACTTAATGTTGATGGTGGATTTTAGTTTAGGGCTAAAATTGTAAAACCAAATTTAATATGCTGCCACCCTGCAAAGGATGAAGCTAATTTAATGGGCTGACATCCTGCAAAGGATAAAACCATTCAAGTGATGAATACTTCTCACTTTATTAATTCACCAGAGCATGCGCAACCATCGTGTGAATTTAATATACCCAGAACGGAGAATGTAGCAACCATCCCGACGGAGCATGTAGCAACCATCCCGGTTTTCTATAAGAATACAACATTACTGGTTAATTCCTTAAAGCCTTGTGTTTCGACACGCAAACACCCATGTAGGCTATCTCACGACGGGTTATATTAGCCCCGTTGATGTAGTTGCAGGAAATCCCACAACTACACCCTCAGTAGAATTCATAAAACTTAAAGATGTTCTTGATGAAAAGTGACAATTTATTGATTATGATCTTGATTGATTACAAAGAATGATATTAATGGAGTTAGAACAGTTACAAACTTCTTTGTTCTCTCTCCTAAGAATCTCTCTAACACTCACTAAAAGAACCTCTCTAATCTAGCATTTGAACTACTATTTATAGTGAACTCTGTACAGCTATATGACAATATGCAAACATTCGCAAGTTTATTTTACACTCATAATCTCTTCATACTTTTCTCATATTCCTTCTGTCATCGCATCATCTTTTATTTATGTTCGTAACTCAATATCCTGCGATATTCGGTACCTACAGTTGAGCATAAATAAGACTACCCATGCTAGTCATGAAAAGCTGCTGCAAAGACAAGCTTAAAAAATAAGATCTCAACCGTCCAACTTCGCAGGCATGGTTGGACGGCCTAGATCGCACGCGGGACCGAGTAGCATACACGCGCATGCTCACCGCCAGCCTACCTTCCTCCTGGACTGATTGGTTTCCCCATGGGAGCCGTGGAAGGTGCAAATACGCTAACTCCAAGTTGCGAGCCCGCAACTTGAAGGAATTAGGGTTTCCGCAGGGCGCAACCTCCCTACTTACGGCCAACGCACGGAAACGACCAACATGCGAGACCACTGGCCGGCATCACCTGCATGCTCACCGTGGGCCCGGCTACACGGCCAACCAATCGTCCATGGTTGGTTGCAGCCGTCCGTCTCGAAAATCATTCCCAAAGGTAGCATGCAAGGCCACTTCTAATCTCGGCCATCCGTCATTGCTAGCGTGTTTGGATGGCTTAGATCGCGCCTATGGTCTCAAACCAAGCATGCACATGCTCGCCACCAACCCACCTCCCTGCTGGTATGATCGGCTTGCCTGTGGGAGTCATGGACGTTGGGAAACGTTAGCTTGAAGGTTAGGCCCGCAAACCCTAAAATTAGGGTTTGCCGACAAGTTGCGACCACGCAACTTTGGGCGGGTGTGTACGAAGGACCAGGAGGCGGAATTGCTGGCCGACGGTGTCTACATGCTCACCGTGGACCTACCTCCACGGTGAACCAATCGGCCAGCTCTCCTGACTGCCATGCGTCTCGATTTGCGTGCCCAAAGGTGGCATGTAAGGACACTTCTAATCTCGGCCATCCTTCATCACAGGTTAGAACGGGCGACCCAGATCGGTCCAATGAGATTCAACTTGACATGGGCGTGTAGATTGGCGTCCTGCCTGCCTGCAGGACCAATCGGCCCCTCCATGCGTGCCTCCCAAGGCCAAAAACCGTTGGGTTGAAAGTGATGGCTTGCAAGCCTTCCAAACCCTAATCCAACGGTTATCTTCGAACGATCCTATCCGTCCATCTTCGCAGGCTGGGACGAATAGCCTAGGAAAGGAATTAGGAAGCAAGTGAGGTATCACCGTGATCACCGTCCAGCGTACTTTTCCATGGTGTGATCGGCCAAGGCGGGACCCGCTCATGCGGCCTCCAGACAACGCCTGAACATAGCTAGTTGAGACACCTCAACTTGCGACTTTTTCAATAAAAGTCTTAAAATAAACCATGCTTCAAACATGTTGAGCACGTTCAATGCAACACATACATAGAATGGACACCTGCAAATAACTCAGTTATTTTACCTAGCACTGCTTGCTACCACATGTGGGTCCCATGACTCACTCGAGACATTAATCATGTCACAAGCTGGGGGATACAAACCGGGGTTTTGGTCTGGCGGTTTACAGCGTGCTGCGTGCAAAGCGCCATCACAAGATCGTGTCAGGAAGACGTGGGCAGTTAGTGATGATGGGAGAAGTGGGCATGACTGGTCGTGTGACACTAACATATAACTCCACTTTCCCATCACTCCACTTTCTCAACTTCCTACGAGAGACGCGATGAAGGCTTATCGACTTGTATAAATAGGTTCTCCTCCCTATTTCCAACAACAACACAGAAAACCAAGTGTCAATACAGATTGTATTCACTCAGAGCCTGCCTGCAATATTGGCAAGCCTGCTCATCTTCTGTTTCAAGTTATAATTAGCCTTTACCTTCACACTCTCAACACCTTCTTCGCTTCCCTCCCTAAGATCAACCTCACATCCTTCACCTGTGACCGAAGCAAGTCTGGAACGACCATATCTTTGGTTTAGGCCAGAATTGTACAGATTAACATCTCTAATTCAGAAAGCACTCCTGTGCAGTGCATTTGTTTAGAGTTTAAATTCATTCCTCATCCACACACACCCCAAATTTACCAAAACCGGCAGGAATAGTTTTCACCCTCAAACAAGAGAACAAAAGGAAATATGAGTTGTATGTAATAGCATATATAAGGAGAGAGGTAGGAGAGAGAAAGTTAAGTTAGAATTTGGTAAAGAGAGAGTTAGTTTCATTATTAGTATGATTATCATCTTATTCCCCAAAAATCTAGAGTTCCAAATACTCATTAATGGGGTCTCACTTTTAAAATTATGTAATTACATACAATCACTAGTGAAGAATCATGGATGTAGATCACAATGATCGAACCATGTAAAAATCCTTGAGTCTCCTTTACAGTTTTAGCACTTTAATCTTAGTTTTCATATCAATTAAATTAGATTTAGAAATCAAATTAATGAAATCTCATGAGGGTGTAGTTGTAGGATTTCCTGCAACTACAATTAAAAGAAAATAAATTTTTATATTAATAGAATACTTTATTAATAACAAAATTTAAAGACTATTAAAATAATATAATTTTCTGCAGACTTAAATTTAATCATATTAGTTTACCAACGCCAATCTTTGACATCACACTAAAATTAAAATATCAGATATTATTAAACTGACGTGAAATCGAAGTTGGATTACATATTTTGAATAAATAAATAAATATTAATAATTTCACAAAAATAAAAATAAAAATAAGAGAATATAAATTTTAATGATTAAATTGTTTAAAATTATGTAAACTATTTATATATTTTACGAAGTAAATTTATCAGACTTACACCAGTTACGATAAAAGTTTAAAGACTAATTATTTTTAATAAATTAATAATTAGTTAATCCAGCACAGGGGACTAGTGAAGGTTGTGTTTTCTCTGTTCGTAGGAAGGCATTGTTGGGCTTGGCCAACCTTGACAGGGCAACTGCATCCAGAGATGACCGATCATAGAAGTTTGGTATAAAAATTTTAGAAACCGATAGATATAATTTCAGTTAGAAAGATTCGTAGGATTCTTCCTTGAAGATTAGTGACAATTACCATACTGAAATAGAAACTAGTATACTAAACTTAGAGCCACAAATTTTAGTTGTAGAAAGACATATGGGTTTGTGCTTTGTTTTTTTTTTTGTTGTTTACGCTTGGACAAGAGATGGATTATTCTATAAGGTGGGGAGTTTTTGAAGATCAGAAAGTTAATTTTATTTTCGAGGAAGAAAATGAATAAGGTGGGGAGAATGTAAGGACCCTCGAGCTCGTCAACACTAGTAGACTGGTCAAGAGACGAATTAGCCGATAATAACTCGATTAGTTTAGAACGAATGCTAATTAATAGAAATTAATCTAATAACGATTTAGAAACGAAACCAGTATCATTAGATAGATCTCGGAAAATTACGCGGAATGGACTACTCGAATGTGTCAATCGGGTACCAGACGAAGAAGATATCATTGGATTGACAAGAAGGGTAAAAGAGTCTTTTAGCTAATTAATCGATCTGGACTTCCCTTAGCGAAGCGAGTGAGTGAAATATGGTTCACCAATGGTCTTATCCCAAAACTGTTCACAAGAGAAAATCATTTTCTCTTCTCCTTTCTCTATCTTCTTCTTCTTTCCTCTTCTCCGTTCTTTTTTCTCTGTTTTTCTCCGTTTTCCTTCTATGTTGGATTCGAGTGATGATTTGAGGTTGGATTAAGAGAAGTAAGAGTAAGTGATGATTGCTGGTGTTGATGTTGAAGTTGGTTTAGCTTTGAATGAAGAATAAACGATAGACTGATGAGAATCAGAAGTTAGGGTTTCTGCTTTTGGAATTGGTTGAAGATTTAGAACAAGATGAGGATGGAATTAAGTAATAATTGATGGGTTCTTATCGAATTTATAAAGTGAAGCTAATTTGAGGGAGAATCTAAGAAATTAGGGTTTGGAAGAAATTCGAGAGAAGTGTTAGAAGATGAAATTGAGGGTTTAGAGTAATGATTGAAGAAGGGTATCGTGTTGATTTAACAATTGAAGTAATGAGTTGGTAAATCATTGAATTAGGTTTGTGTTTGTCCTTCCCCAAATTAGGAATTAGAGTTTCGGTGTTAAAATTGAAGGCTACTGTAAATAGAGGAGATGATAAAGATCATGTGGTGCTGGTAGACGGTAGTTGAGTGTATTAAGGTGGAATTTCAGGTATAATCAAGACTCAGGCAAGGAAATAACATTTCAGTGGATGCTGGTTTTTGGAGGGTTTATTGATTGTGATTAACTGATAGGGTGTAGAATACATCCTATTTATTATCTATAGTTTATGCTTTCTTTGCTATTTTTCTAGTAAATTATGTATTTTACGTGTGTTTTGAGTTTTATAGCTACTTTGGAGTCACACGGAGGAAAAGAAGAAGAAATCATTCAATTTGAGCAAAAAGGGCAAAATTATCATTTCACGACTTTTCCGGCCAAATTCCGGCGATGAAAACAATTTCCGGCGGCCAAAATACAGAATTTGTGAAGACTTCTCTAGAGTATTCTAGAATCATGGGTGTGAGGAATTTGACTTGGAATTGGATGAAAAAGTGGAAGCTTTGAAGAATTGGACTTGAATTTGGAATTAGGCTCAAGATGGGAAAGTGGACTTGCATAAGGAAAGGGATTCTATTCCTTGGAAGAATTGGAGAAGATTGAAGCCTATAAATAAGAGAAGTTCTCTACTTTTCTACACACACTTTCTTAGACACTTTTAGACATACTTTTTGGAGACACCTTTAGTTATAGTTTTGTACACTTTTGCACACACAATTCTTTTCTTTTCTTTATTCTTTGTGTGAACTCTTTTGCACGAGTAGTTAATTTTGATTGAGGATGAATTCCTAGTTCTAAACATGATTTGAGTTTTTGTTTTAAATTCTATCTTGAAGTTTTTCACATGATTATCGTTTGTTTTTACTAATAAGATTGTTTATGCTTGCATGTATTAAAAAAAAAAAAAAATTTAAAAAAAAAATAAATAAATAAAAAGTTTTTAATAAAGCCTCCAACTTAAAAAAAAAAAAAAAAAAAAAAAAAAATTTTGGCGCCGCTGCCGGGGAGCAGCGGATGATTTTAGTTGTTTTTACTTTTCTTTTTGCTTTATTCTTGCTTTGTTGGATTCTATACCGTATCTAACTTAGTTTTTGAGAATTTTATTTCAGGTGCTCCATGTACGGTGGACAAGAGCAAGCATATTACAACAACCAATACGGTTTTCAACCTCAACATTATGGCAACTCCCAACCTTCCTTAGGAGATAGACTTTATGGATATTCTCATTCATATCAACAACCTTATGACGGGTATGTAAGTGAACAATCACAAGGAGGGGAGGATAGTCATGATTCTAAATCTATGCATGAACTACTTGGTATAAAACGACTACCTAGTTTGACGGAACTTGAAAGAAGTTTCTATCAATTGATCTATGAAGGCATAGCATCGGATGAGGAAATTCTTGAAGCTAAAAGAGCTTTAAGAATGGAGCGTGAAAAACGTTATGATATGGATTACGATGATGATTTTGAACCTTATGAAAATTCTTGTAACAATGAGGAAGTTATTCCAACTCCGGATCATAATAACGATCCTTCACCTATTCAAGAGGAGGAGATTGGGTATGACATATCTATTGTTATAAATGGTGTAACGTACTCAAACGAAGATATTAAGGGTTTCATCAATGAACTAGACTTTTTGGAAGAGGATTCCGATTTCGATGATGAGGATGTTGATGTGATGATATTAGAGGATGAAACCAAATTGATTGATATTGTGGAAGACCCGATTGAACTTGCTAATGATTTTAATGATGCCGAGACTTTGGTTAAGGTAGAAAGTGACAAAGAATGGTTGCAAGGTTTGATAGAGGACCATGATATGCAAGAGGTAAGTAATTCACTTGAGTACTTTAAGGATGAGGAGGACTCTGTGATACAAGAAATAGTGCGAGGTTTTTCTAACCCTTTGCATATTAATTCTTCTGCTTTACCTCTCATTGGTTTGAATGTATGTGCTTCGAAAGTATTTTTGGATGATTTTGTTTCGAAATATCCACCATTGGAAACACTTGATGCTAACACTATGCAGGTTTTCCAAGAGAAATACATGGAAGTTCCCAAATTCTATGTTCTTTATACACTTCCGAGTGTGGACAAGAATAAGTGTGGGGGAAATTTCTATCGAGCAATAACATTATTATTATTTTCTTGTGCTAATATTTGTATGGAGTTATTGTTTGCAAAACAGGTTCTATGGAAGGATCCTCAAATTTTCAGATTGTTAGTATATGGGGAATGAATCATGCAAAATCCAAGTCGGGCCGTCGACTATAAAACAAGCGCTTAATGGGAGGCAACCCATAGGTTTTGTATTTCTTATCCTTTTGTTTTTTTTTTGTTTCGTTTGTTTATTTTCTTGTTCCTTATCATGTTAAAATTTCCCACCTTAACTTTATTAGGACGATTTAATTACATTGAGGACAATTTAAAGTTTAAGTGTGGGGGAGTGGTTAAGCATGTATTTAAAAAATAAAATAAAAAATAAAAATAAATAAATAAAAAGTTTTTAATAAAGTCTCCAACTTTTAGAGATTCTAGAGTTACTAGCATCCTTCTAGGTATGTTTACATAGAGATTCTGACCGACATAACTGAACTTGGAAGTGTTAGGGGACTACGTTCGGATTTCTTGCTTGTTAGAGTGTTAAATAATGGATTTAATCATGCCGGTTTGGGAGTAATGCATTATTAGAGTTGCTGATCAATCATTAGTGGAGACTACCCGTTTATATCATGTGAGGCACCGACCAGAAAATTAAGCTTTCTTTTGAGTGTGTGTCACCGTACGTTAATTCCGGGTAGAATGGTGAGCTACCCAATTTCGCACCATTTTCAGCACTATTTTTGATCTCTTGAGTGCTAATTTTGTCAATCATGAGGGTGACGTCTATGGATGAAAGCCTCCTTCTTGTAGTTCGATTTGCAGTTAGCATCATTCTCTCGACAACGGATCCATAGAAACACTATCATCATCAACAAGTGGAGTGGAGCATCACAAAGTTTGGAGGAAAATTGAAAAAGTTTAAGGTTTACATGCAACGGAACAAACAATAAGGTAATTCTATATCCAAGTATAAAGACCTATTTACAAGAGCAAAGAAAATCAAAAGGTGAAAATTATTGAAATTTATGATTTCGAGACAATACAAGTTGTGAAGAATCATGTGGTAAAGTACGTCTCCCATGGCCATGGTTTATTTTGTAGTACTTCTCTTATCATCAATTAAAAAAAAAAAAAAAAACGATGACAACAAAAAAAAACGACAATAAGAGAAAATTTTGGTTATTTGCCATGGGTAAGAAAAATTTTTATAAGGAAGTTTCAAGCAATAAAGATTTAAGGTAAAAAGTTACAAATTATCATCAATTCAAAAAAAAAAAAAAAAAACGATGACAACAAAAAAAACGATGATAAGAGAAAATTTTGGTTATTTGCCGTGGGGAAGAAAAATTTATAAGGAATATTCAAGAAACAAAGATTTAAGGTAAAAAGTTACAAATTGTCAAGGAGTTACAAAGTTTTAGAGTTTATCATCAAAAGTTGAAACCGAAGACGAAGACCAAAATAATGATGACAAGGAGCCGAAGACGTTTCTATTGGATGCTGTGAGAGTGGTGTTATCATCATTGCAATCGGATGTGAAGGAGGTAAGTAATCTCATCCTCTTTATGGTTGATTTCCTTTCTTAGAGATCGTTAGAAAAAGATTTTTACTTCCCACGATTTTGTGGGGTCTCCAGAAATTATTCGGAAGGTTTCCTTCCTACCATTCAACGTGTTGCAGGAATTCTCTCTTCATTCCTACCTGCACACATGTGAGAACCATAAAAGTACGTCTTTTGAGTGCAATTTCATAAAACCCTTTTTGGTGAGGCAGAGTCGAGGCGAAATGCTTATTGATCGTTTCTCAAACACGCATTCTCTCATTATAGTGTGGTTATTTCTTACTCAACATTTAAGAACGAGAATATGTTCTTTGGTATTTCTAACTTCTTATTACTAGCATGCAGAAACTCTATGTCCTCATAGCTCTTTGGATGCTTGAGACGCTGGAAAGCTTTGAAGTTGTAAGTTTTAGTTTGATTTGCTCGAGGACTAGCAAAGTCTAAGTGTGGGGGAATTTGATAGGGTGTAGAATACATCCTATTTATTTTCAATAGTTTAAGCTTTCTTTGCTATTTTTCTAGTAAATTATGTATTTTACGTGTGTTTTGAGTTTTATAGATACTTTGGAGTCACACGGAGGAAAAGAAGAAGAAATCATTCAATTTGAGCAAAAAGGGCAAAATTGTCATTTCACGACTTTTCCGGTCAAATTCTGGCGATGACAACAATTTCCGGCGGCCAAAATACAGAATTTGTGAAGACTTCTCTAGAGTATTCTAGACTCATGGGTGTGAGGAATTTGACTTGGAATTGGATGAAAAAGTGGAAGCTTTGAAGAATTGGACTTGAATTTGGAATTAGGCTCAAGATGGGAAAGTGGACTTGCATAAGGAAAGGGATTCTATTCCTTGGAAGAATTGGAGAAGATTGAAGCCTATAAATAAGAGAAGTTCTCTACTTTTCTACACACACTTTCTTAGACACACTTTTTGGAGACACCTTTAGTTATAGTTTTGTACACTTTTGCACACACAATTCTTTTCTTTTCTTTATTCTTTGTGTGAACTCTTTTGCATGAGTAGTTAATTTTGATTGAGGATGAATTCCTAGTTCTAAACATGATTTGAGTTTTTTTTTTAAATTCTATCTTGAAGTTTTTCACATGATTATCGTTTGTTTTTACTAATAAGATTGTTTATGCTTGCATGATAGATCATTTAGGTGCGCAACTAAATTGATTTGTTATACAATCTAAAGCTAGTATAAGTTAGGGAATACGTAATCGTTCTCGACACTTTGTACAAGTAGAAAACACAAGCAATTGTGTGTAGAAACAACGCTAGAAAGTGGACCGAACGGACCGAGTTTAACTACTAGTACTAAACCTAAATCCACAAAGCTTAATGCGTTCTGGGAGTTACATCTTGTAAACGGACCTCAAGGTGGTTCTTTTGAATATAATTTGATAGATAAACGGACCTGCTACTCAGTGAAATTAGGGATTTTGGGGATTACTAAACGGACCTGCTATCCTACGGTTGGTGATAATCTGTGACTAATAACAAGTAAAAAAGAACATAAATTAATTCATTGTTTTGCAACGAAGAAGGATTCCTTAATCATTGTCTCTCTTATTGATTTTCTTTTATCTTTTAATTGCTTTTGTTTATTTTCTTTTTGCTTTTTAAGAACGATACCCCCCTTTTGTGACAATTTTACAACTAATATCTCTTGCTCCTCGTGGGAACGATCCTTACTATTGCTATATTACTAGTTAATTAGTGAGAAAAATATTAATTAATTTGTTGTGGTTACGACACGCATCATTAACTGAAAAAGAGAATGGTGTTGGTGGACTATAGAAGTTGTTGGTGTGTTTGCATTTTGTGTGATTCTGGTGTTGCAGATTATTGTTACTGTGATTTGGGTTTCAATTGTTGAAGGTTGATTATGCAAGACTGGATTGTATCCATGAGCATAGCGGAATATTGCATTGGTGGATGTTAAGCTGAAAGTTAGGTGAATGTTAGAATTGAGTATAACCTCAACTGAAGTTGCAGGGGATAGTATGAAATGAATATGGAGTTTTCTGTTGAACTAAGTTGTAGGTGCAATGAGATGGATATTGGTGTTGCCTGTGTAATTAGATTTGAAGGCGAAGATGTATTATGGGCTGATGTGGTTGTAATTGTGATCTCAAATGGGTTTAGTGGAATGTTGGTTTGCTTGTGAGATGGTCGAGCTGTAAAACAATAATGAGATAAATGGGTGATGGGTTTTGTAGTTGGTTCTTTGGGGCTTGCCTCTGCTATTGCAGTTAGTTATTAACAACGATCGATTCAATGGATGAACCTGCAAATCGTGGATCTCGAGGTAGGCATGGCTTGTCATCAAAAGAGGTGGGAATACATTTAACTCTTTTGTGATCATTGTTGTTTTCTTTTACAAAAGTTTACATTTAGCAAACTCATGCATCGTTTGGTTATGCTTTCCATGCATTGTTTTATTTAATTTATGATAGTTATGTTATTTCTTTTAATCTTTCCATTGCTTGGAAAGGAATGCATTGTTTAACTTTGAATTACGAAAGTTCTGTTATTTATTTAATCTTTCCAAGGTTTGGAAAGGACCTGTGTTGTTTAGCTTGTTATTATGAGTTGTTCGGAAATGAAGATTCCCATTTGTGGTATATAGGATACGCTCCTTCATTTATACTTTCATGCACGTCTTGGTGTGTAATTGTCACCAAGGTTATCTAGGTGTGTAATTGTCACCAATATTACGGGTGTGTACATTCACCCACAAAATATCTAGGTGTGTAATTGTCACTAGTATTATGGTGTGTAAATGTCACCACAGAAATTATGGTTGGTGTGTAATTGTCACCAATCTGGTGTGTAAATGTCACCACAGAAACTAAAGAAGGAGTTAGATCCATATACAGGTTGTTTGGTCCAATGATTTGTTTTCTTTTAATATTTAAGAAAACATGGATTGTTTTCCAAATCATGCCGATGTTTACTTAAAAGTTATATGTTATTCCTACGGGGCACCCCTTTTAGGGATGATGTGCTCACCCATTCCCACTTTCAGTTTCAGAGACAGATCAAGATTTGCACATGGCGATGAAAGCTCCGACGATTTAATTCTTCTGATATTTTTGATTTGTGTTTATATTCTATTTGCAACCCAGAACACTAATGTATATGTATCATTTGAGAGGAGTTTCTTTTATGTATATATTTATGAGCGGGGCTAGTTTTGGGTTAAGTTTTGTAGCTGATTTCTTAATTGAATGCTTAATTAATGATTTAGATTTCTAGTGCCTCTATATTTAGTAAATCTCTTGGATTATTCAGCTGCTAGCTTAGGGGGCGCTACAAATATAAGTTAGCTATGAATAGAATCAGTCAGACAATCTGACTAGGATGACTAATAGGTCTAAAAACAAGATACAAAAGTTAAAACAAGTATTATCATAAATCAACTCTAATAAAACAACTCTAGTAAAAAACATCTTCTTAACTGCACTTACACTAACTCTAACCCTATTACACAACTTATGTCATCTATAACTCTAATTCCAAAACACCAGCAGACTATCTAACTTAAGATCATCACCACTTCACTTCAACAAACACCTCTGCAACATCAATTTATTCTTCATACTTTATGAACTTCATCACAGATAACATTACACCTTCAACTTGAGTTTCTATGTGTTCAATTGAACTCAGCTCCTCGGATTCTTGCCACTGCAATACAACTCAACAGTCAAACACCACCAACTTAATTCTCTATTTTGTTTGTCATTAACTTCTCAGCCAAAAACTCCAACACCTCCTAATCTATAACAACACTCAACACTTCAATTCACCAAGTCACCACCACAATAACTATAAACCTATGTTGTCACCATGAAAGCATCATCATCCAATGTAAAAAAAAAAAACATCTTCATTTTCCAGAAATCTTGTCTTCCCATAACAACTCAGGCCTCATCTTCATCAACTTTTATCACCACTTCTGTATCCTTGAAGATTACAAGACACTACTAACTTACTTCAGGTACCATTATACACAATACAACATCCTACAAATACCTCCACTAGCTCCATTAGCATCAACCACTTCAAACAACCAACGACTCTTATCTGCAGTTTCCTAATTCAGTTCAACAACATCTGTATTACATCACTAAGTTCAGCTTCAACAGTCAACCAATACTCATCATTATTATCCGAGATACAAACTCAGGAATTCTTACAACACCACCAGATCATTTGGACAACACCACAACCATTGCTATCTTATATGACTATCCAACACCCAATTCATCTTCGTCCCCTATAAATCAACTTACAACTACAATTACCAACCACCAACATCTCAGTTAGGTTCAACTGAGCAAACACATTCACAAACTATATGCAACATCATCTTTATCTTCACTAACTGACTTCATCTCTAAATTATACTTGTACCAGTCCAACACATACTAATTATATATCATCACCACCAAAGTCTCAGTTTCATTAACAAACTCCTCAAGTCATCAATCTCATAAATCAAATCCACTAACTAAACGTTACCTGCCACTTGAGCTTCATCAACAACAATTTTCTTCATTACCTTGTTCTTCTTCCAATTCATAATACCAATGAAAACCTTTCAAATTCATCTAAACCCTAACCCGGATTAAATGCTACAAAAATTAAATTAAATCTCTATACAACTGCCACTACTCGATTAATAACAAACTCATGTAATAAATCAATCAAAGAACAACAATTTCATTAAGAAATATCAAAACAAAAACCCTAATTAAAACTCTGATTTACCTTTTCTATCTGATTCATCATCAGAACAGCTTCACTTCATCAATTAAACATAAACCCACCACAATTCCTTCTCTTAGAATATCAATTCCATCTCTTAATTCTTCTCTGAGCTTTTTCGTAAAAACCCTAACTTCTAATTCAATCCCTCATTCGAATCTGAATCAACAACAAACAACGATAACATCACTATCAACTATTCCATGATCATCTCCACCTCATACTGATTAAAAAGCTTCCTTTCAATCACTCAATCGCATGCAGAAGAAGAAAAACATGAGAGAAAGAGAAAGAACAGATAAGAAGAGGAAAGAAGAAGAAAGAGAAAGAACAAGAGAAAATGAATCTCTTTGACACGTTTGGTGATGATAAGGCCAAAGGATTTTACTAGGACACCCAGAAGATTGATAAGGACAGCCAGGCGGTTTAGATGTAAAATAATTATTTTTCCCTTCATAATAATCCTGTGATATCTTCTTCGCCCGGTGTCTGAATGACATGTTCGAGTAGTCTATTCCGTATAACTTTTCTAGATCTATTTAGTGATACTAGTTCCGTATCTAGATCGTTGTTAGATTAATTTCTAATAATTAACGTCCGTCTCTAATTAATCGAGTCAATAGCGGCTTAGTCGTCTCATGATTGGTCTAATCGTGTTGACGAGCTTGAGGGCTTTACATTCTCCCCACATTATATCACTTTTGTCCTCGAAAATCTATCCATCCTCTTGAATTTTCAAAATTCCCAACCTTATAGAGAAATACTATTTCTCGACTAAATGTAAGTACTACTCATACTTACAAACGCGCGAAAACTCAACTCATTTAAATGAGTTCACAACAAAAATAAATAAAACACAAGCCTATATGGTTTTCTACAGCTAGAATCTATAATTTGTAGCTATAAGTTCAAAAGACTAATCTCTAATTCATAATTTGATTGTCTCTAAGCTCACTAAGGTGAATTTGATTCTAACAGATAAGTATGTCTAAGTTATTCATGCTAAAATTATAGTCTAGTATTTGATAATTTATTAACTTGATGCGGTTCCATATTTGTTATACATTTATTCATATAACTAATGCAAATTTGATTTCACGTAAATCTATAATATTTGGTATTTTAACTTACCATTATACTATATTTAAAATTTTCTAAATATACTATAAATTTGATGTCAACAAAATTATTGAAATACTATTCTCTGCAGTGTTACTATTTTCTATATCTTTATTATTATCGTCATTAGTTTGTTGAATAGTCCAGTTCGTATACTAAGTCTTATGTAGTTGCAGGAAATCCCACAACTACACCCTCAGTAGAATTCATAAAACTTAAAGATGTTCTTGATGAAAAATGACAGTTTATTGATTATAACCTTGATTGATTACAAAGAATGATGTTAATGGAGTTAGAACAGTTACAAACTTCTCCGTTCTCTCTCCTAAGAATCTCTCTAACACTCACCAAAAGAACCTCTCTAATCTAGCATTTGAACTACTATTTATAGTGAACTCTGTACAACTGTATGACAATCTGCGAACATTCGCAAGTTTATTTATCATCGCATCATCTTTACCTTACGACATTTTCCTCCTGTCTTTGCCTCTTCTCATGTCATTCCTGCGAAGAAGTAATGATCGTGAGAATTCTTTTAACCGCTGCCTATATCCCGCATACGTTTTTCTTTCCACTAAAATTCAAACACGTCTTCTATAACCGTCCTTTAACAACTGTTTCTTCTTTATATCCCTTTTATTCCTTTCTTTATCTTTTTTCTCTTTACTTCTGCAATTTTCATCCTCTCCTCAAGTTACTCCTCTGATAATCTTCTGCTTACCTCTTTCATTTGTTAATCTCGCCATGAGTTATTCAAGGTATCATACTTTTCTCTCTTGTATTTTTCGATTACTAATTCCTTTTTGTCACTGTTTAATTTACTGTTGGGTTTCAATTTCAGCAAAACTGATCCTCAAGCAAAGCTTTCAATCAAAAATCCAAACCCTAATTCTCGAAGAAGAAAGCCTGAGAATCAAAAGGTAGTTAAAATACTCTATATTCCTTTTGAAACAATATATTGTTGCCTCAGTTTTTAATCTACATTTTGATTCGTAGGTCAGCGATGAATCCAACCTTACCAAGAGATCTCGTATCATCAATCCTAAGCCACCAATTTCAATTAGCGATTTTCTACCTGAAATTGACGAAGAATTCTCCTCTCCTCCTCGTGAAAATACTTCCTCGGAAACTCCTGCCTCTACTCCATTACCCAATCTACAATCTCCTCTCTCTGTTGATTTGTCATCAATCCTTCAAGATAAACCTTCGCAAGTTATTCCTTCAACCCCTTCTTCTGAAAAACCAATCTTAGCTCCCAACCCTCTGAGCGTTGTTGCCCCTAGCAATCTACAACTTGCTATTGTTCCTTCCAATTCTTCTCCTCTTCCACAGGTTATTCGAGATGGAGTTTATTATACCTTTCAAACACTATCTGAGGTTTTGAATAGTGCTTCAAGATCTTCATCGGTTCGTTTGCATTCTGAATTTTGCGAGATTTTCAATAATATCATTTGCCCTGATGCTTCTGTTTCGCGTCAGGCTTTGGAAAAATAGGTTGAGAGGCTTCAGAATTCTAATGAGTCTTTGAAATTGGAATGCGAAAAACTTCGTGAAGAGAATTATCGACTCCAAAATGATTCTCTAGATTGTACGATTCTTCACAAAAGGAATGAAGCATTAAAAGGTATTGCAACTATCTTTATATTTATGTTCTCCTCTTTTGTTTGTTTCTATCTTTCGCTTGCTTGAATACCCATTAAAACCCATTCTCCTTTATAGAATCAGTCCAGAAATGTAGAATGATGGTACTTCATCATGAATCAATCGTAGAAGAATCTCAAGCCAAGCATGAAAGCCTTTTAAACCAATTTTCCCACTTATCTAGTCTTCATACATGTGCTCTCGATAATTTAGATACTCTTTTTCAGGAGAATACCCAACTAGTTTATGATCAAAAAATTTTGAATGATGAAATATCCCAGCTCACTTCTTTTTTAACTAGAGCCGATTTAAAAATAGAAACCTTATTAGAAGAGAATGAAACCTTGTCAGAAGAGAGACGTTCGTATTTGAATACAATGGCTGTTTCTTCGCAATAATTAAACATTCTTCAGAATAAATGTTGCGATCAAGAAAATTTCCTTCATTTGTTAAAAGGTGAGCTTGAGGAATTAAAAAAGTCTTCAGCTGCAGAGAGAAGTTCTTTTGCCGCCGAGAAGAAATCTCTTCTTAATAAGAACATAATCTTGAACACTAAGAGGAATAAACTTAAAGAAGATTATTCTCAACTAGAAAATCTTAATTCAGAACTTGCGAAGGATAATAAATTTCTCCTTTCCAAAGATCAAAAGCTTCAGTCCAGACTCAAAGGATTAGATGGTGATGGTTTTGATAAAGCTATGGATCAAATGAAGAATTGTTGTCTATCTTTAACTCAATTTCTTTCTTCACAAAGAGAAGGTAGTCACCAAAATTTGTCTGCCTTTGATATATCTTTAAACTTTGTTATATTCGCAGAATTGACCCTTTGAATTTTATTTTACTCGCAGAATCTGAGAATAATCTTCGCAATGCTAAAGCTGGATTGGAAACCACCTGTTTTAAGCTTCAATATACCTGTTCTAAGCTTCGCAAGAGGAATACTTTGCTTTCTACTCGTTTGATCGATTCCTGCGATCGTGCCAATCGGAGATTCAACTATCTTGATTATGCCAAAGATATTGAGGATACTAACCACCAGAAGGCTCTACTTCGTGAAAGTCATCTGAAAGCTCAAGTCTTCGCAAACAATATTTTCTTATCAAGATCCCTGCCTCCAGTGAAAGTTAAACCTTTGGAAGTATCTGATGATGAAGTTGCTCGTAACCCTGATAGTGATTTTGATTATGAGAGTGATGATGAAGGACTTGATGGTGAGGAGCATTTTCCTGTTGCTGCTGATAAAGATGGTGGTGAGAAAGAATCTGTTCCTCAAGGAGAAGTTCCTATTGATGGCTCTGTGGAGGGTAATGTTTCGCAAGGATTGAATGCTGATGATGATCCTACTCATTCTAAAGATCCAGCACAAAGTGTTGACGAATAGCATCAAGCATGACGGACTACTTTCCCAAATTGTTGTTAATCCTCTTCTCTACGAACAATCTTGTTTTTCTCTTTTGAACTCTTTCTCTTGGTTACTGTTGGTTCTCTTTTTACAAACAATTCTGCTTGCTGCTTGCGTTACTTAAGAAGAATATTTTATATTTTGCGATGATGAATTGATCTTTCCCTAACTGAATGCTTTCCTGATTTGTGTAACTTGCATAAATTGATCATATGAGGAGAAATAATATATCTTGAAGACTTAGCTTAGTATTCCCTCTCCCCTTGTTATTGCTCTTCATATGATCAATGTTGCTGCAAATATTAAAATGTCTGCCCCAGCTTTAATGTGAAGTTCCGGGATGTTGCGAAGTAAATAAGAAATCTCACTCTTGAAGTATAAGAAGTATGAAATATCCTTGAAGAAGTATATAAAATATCCTTGAAGAAGTATATAAAATATCCTTGAAATATATAAGGAGTATGAAGTATCCGTCCTTGATTGCGAATAAAATTGCCTCTGTTCTTGCGAAGTTATTATTCCATTTTTGGTGAGGATTCTTGTCGAGAAGATGAAAAGCCTGCAATGATGTTTATAAAACTGACTTCATTAGTTTCTCCTCATTATCTCAAAGAGATGATTAACGAGGAGATTATTAAGGTGTTCTGTGGTCTTATCATGCCTTCCTAAGTAAAGGTCTTACTTTGCCACCTCTTTTGCGATAAAGTCGCAAGATATTGATGCATTCATATGCCTCAAACCCTTGACTTTATCTTATCTATTTCATCATGATTGCGATAATATGACGAGTCTGAATAAACTTGCGAATATACAGTCTCATGACATTATCGTCTTGCGATGAAATCGCAGGATGCTGTCACATTTTCATGTAACAACCCATTAATCTCATCTTAACTTTTTTGTTTTTAATTCTGCGAGTATATATATATATATATATTTATTTTTTTACTCGCAGAAATACGATTGTTGCACAAATATGACAAGCCTTTATGTTCTTGCGAACAAAAAGTCTCGTGACATTTGCGTCTTATAGCACTTATCAGCTCCCTAATGGAGGGTGCTGCCCTTTATCTTCCCCCTGGTTTCCCCTTCAAGGAAGTGTACATCGACCATACAAGGTTAACTCTTCCCATTCGGTTCTAGAAACAACCAGCTTTTTTTTATCAACCTCTTATCCTTTTTGCCTATAGGGCTTATAGTTACGAGGTTGCACCCTATGGGGTATCTTTGGGCCAAGTGCATCATTTGCCAAGACTTTTCAAGAATGGCAGATGTGCTTCAAACCCATCCGGCACTCTTGACTCAACCATGTACCTCGGCGCCTTGATCGTTTTCTGCACTTCTTGGGAAAGACAGTATGCCTTAGTCGCCCAACCTAGATCATGTTACATCGCAAGATTAGGTTGAGAATCCAAGGTGTTTTACCCGGATAGGTACCCCGTTTGTGGGTGATGTACCCCGTAATGTTCATGCTCTCAGGTTCCGTGGTGGTGTTCCCTTTCCCCTGAGCCATGCTTATAGGTACCCCTTTAAATGACATACTTTAGGACTTTGCCTCTTGCAAATGTTGCTTCGCGAACTAGGGTGTACGTCACAAAGGTTTGCCTGTGTAATTTCTTCTGCGGCTTTCTTTCTTTTATGAAAGCTGATCACAGTTTGTGGCCTTCTTTTATGAAAGCTGATCGCAGTAAAATAACTTTTTGCGTCTTTCTTTAATGAAATTTGATCGCAATTAAAATTTAAAAGTTGTAACTTCGTGTAGTTTTTATGCGAGCGGACGATATTCGCAAAAATCATCATGAACTTTATGGATAATATCTTTTCAAATACAATCTGTTACATGGTCGACCAAGCCTTAAACCCATGTCTCTCCCTTATGGATCCATCAATCTGTAAGCTCCACTTCCCACAACCTCTTTGATGATATATGGTCCGTCCCATTTTGGTGCTAATTTTCCTCCATTTTCTCGCATGACTAAATCACCTGGTTGATACTCGCGTTCAATAACTCTCTTGTTGTACTCTCGAGCTAATCTTTCCTGATAGATTTTCATATGTCGCAACACTTTTTCTCTTTTTTCTTCTAAATCATCAAGCTCACTAAGTATCACCCATGCACTCAAATTTCTTTCCCAAGCTTCTTTCTTTGTTGTCGGAATTACAACTATTGTTGGAAATACTGCTTCTACTCCATAAGTTAAACAATAAGGAGACATTCCAGTTGCTTCCCTTCTAGTCGTATTGTACGCCCAAACTGCGCTAGGCACTTGCTCGCACCATCCTTTGAGATGTCCTTCTAATTTCTTTTTGATTGTATCTGCGATTGTTTTATTTGTTGCCTCTGCCTGTCCATTAGCTTGTGGATATAATGGAGTTGATTTTCCACATTTTATCCTGAAAGCACTGAGTAACATCTCTATATTCTGCCCTTCAAATTTTTTCCCATTGTCGGATACTAATTGTGCTGGAAATCCATACCTACAAATGATATTCTCGAATATGAATGTAAAAACATCCTTATCGCGAATATGTTGTACTGCTTTTACTTCTGCGAGCTTCGTGAAATAATCTGTTGCGACTATTAAGTATCTTCTCTGCCCGGATCCAGGTAAAAATGGACCAACAATGTCCAATCCCCATTTCCCGAAGGGCCAGCAGCTTGTTGAAGAGGTTAATGGTGCTCCTGGTGCATGGGTTCTTTTCCCATGTCGCTGACATTCTTTGCATCGTCTCACCAACAATTTTGTGTTTGTGTGCATATAAGGCCAGTAATATCCTTGTATTTTTGCTCTATAAGCTAAAGATCTTCCCCCACTATGATTACCAGCTTCTCCTCCATGTAACATCTTCAATATTTTTTCTCCCTCATCACGAGTTAAACATCTGAGAGGTGGTCCACTGAAAGATTTTCTGTATAAAATTCCTTCTCGTAACTCATAGTTTGTAGCACGACTCTTTAACTTATGTGCTTCTAGTCTGTTCCTGGGTACTTCTCCTTTTGCGAGATATGCATGAATGTCCTTTCTCCAATCTGCGAGATCTTCTGTGAAGTTATCTGGTAGTTCCCTTTCTACTTCCATCGCAACTGCTTCATCAACTTCTTCTTCTTTATTTACTGATGGATGTTGAACTGTCTGGATTTTGATGTTTCGTGTATCATGGTTTGTCATCATACTTGCAAAAGCATCTGCGAGTCGATTTTATTTCCTTGTTATATGTCTCCATTTTAACTTTGGTATCTTCGCGGATAATTCCTCAACGAGCTTCTTGTACTTCTTCAAAGAAAACTCATTTGTGGTATATTCCCCTTTAATTTGGCAAATTACCAGCTGAGAATCACTTGTTACTCTTATATTTTCGAGTTTCTTTTCTATTGCGATCTTTAATGCGTGCACGACAGCTTCGTATTCTGTTTCATTGTTCGTAGATGCAAATTCTAATCTAAATGAGAACGCTGTTTTTTCTCCTTCTGGTGAAATTAGCACAACTCCTATTCCATTCCCCTCACTGTTAGACGACCCATCTACTAAAATTTCCCATCTATTTGGTTCTGTTAATATATCTTTTGGATTTCCAAATTCTTCTTCAACATCCATCATTTCTTCTACTGCGTCATCTTCTTCCAAAGGGAATTCTGCCAAGAAATCTGCGACAACTTGTGATTTTTGCGATGATAACACTTCATACTTTATCTTCTAATGGTTTATTTGTGCATTCCATCTTTCCACTCTCCCTGATCTTTTTGTGTTCTTCATAACTGACTCAATTGGGACCTTGGTTACCACTTTTA
Source organism: Papaver armeniacum (assembly GCA_023531295.1). NCBI lineage: Eukaryota > Viridiplantae > Streptophyta > Magnoliopsida > Ranunculales > Papaveraceae > Papaver > Papaver armeniacum. The sequence continues at coordinate 23 of JAJJWW010006286.1, read as the reverse complement.
CCACATGTGCTTGGAAGTATATT